>JAFLJL010014754.1:50736-77147 GCA_018398815.1 Conus ventricosus | reverse complement strand
AATGGTTCTCTCTCCATCGGACACAGTAAGTGAAATAAGAGACTTGAAAACTGTGATCGAGTCGCTATGTAAACGCGTATCTTCACTCGAAGACATCTTCCTCGAGCAGAATAAGTTGATCACAGACATGGGCAAATCTAAGATAACCATGGCGCTAACAGACAATCAAACACAACAGAAAATGCTAGCGCTGCGTCTCCGAGTCCCTAGTAGACCTACCTTTCCCTTGTATGCTGATGCGGTGAAATCCGTAAAACATAACTCTAAAGCAGCTTCGCATCAGAAGCAAAGAAAAAGAATTTTAATCAAAAAGTAAAAGAAATAGAGAAGAAGGAAGGCCCAGAACGCACAAAAAATGACGTCAGAAGTTCTCATGACGTCAGAGTTCGATCAGAAAAAACACAGAACAGTAGTAGATCCAAACAACAAGAGAAACAAGACTTTCCCAGGGTCGCGATCTTTCATGATTCTGTTTTTAAGGGAGTAAAAGGAAAGAGACAAGGCCAGTCTTACGGTTTTGATACGAAGACGTGCAAAACCTTTACAACAGAGGAGCTTACACAGACGCTTCAATCCACTCTTTCCATGGATGAGAAACCATTGGATGCAGTGCTTATCCACTGCGGTATAAATGACATTCAAAAGAGGGACCCTGAACTTGCCAGCAAAGCGTTTACCTCGTGTATCAAAAACATTGTCACCAGCCACCCCAACGTTAAGGTTGTTATTAGCAAGCTATCACCTGTCAGAGATTCAAAACTAGAAGTCAAGCGGGAACTGTTCAATGCATTGATAACAACAAAACTATTTGGAATTAAAAACATATCATTTGTCTCTCATTCCAACCTACAAACAAATAAATGGTCTCTCAAAGACGATCTCCATCCAACACATCGAGGATCGAGCGTGCTGGCAAGAAACGTTGGAAGACATATCCAACAACTCTTCTGGGAGAAACCGAGGAAGACAGCGAGAACGTCAAACAAGTGGCAGCCCGGGAACTATCCACCACCCAGAGGACACGAACCCTTCGCTGTACACAGTGGTCCATGGTACAACATGTTTGACATTCTCAGTGGGCCTACATCCTGGTATTAAACCAATGACAGAGAAATACGCTAGTGTAGTTTTGGCGGAAATCTCAACCGTTGACTCTGTTCTTCCCATCTTGAGTGACTATTTAGGGGAATTTTTTATGTGTTAGTTAAAGCATTCGCTAACAGGTCAGTGATCAACCTTCCTTCATTGATAGAGTGCATTCTCTGTGTACAGTTCGTTTTTCTTTCTTGTCATAGCTAATATTGTTTATCGTATCATAGTGATACTCTTTTGTATTGTTAGTTGCTTTTCAGTGCATAATTTGTATTTAATCGCTTTTTCACCTTTATTTTATTTTGTTTTTGGGATTCTCTCTTGAGGGCACATAAGACCGTATGGAGAAAGCTTGGCTGTGTCTGGAGTGGCACTGTCTTCATCTGTCCGTCGGCAGGGGTGGTTGGGTCGTGGGGTGTGCTCGGCAGCTGGAGGGTGGTGTTTTTCGCCGGTGGGCTCTGCAGTCATGAAATACGGGCTGGTACACCCATGGGGATGCTACTTTAAGGCTGTTATGAGCTGCATCCTGTAGTCTAATTTACCTCTGTCAGGAGCAGTTATGTCCCTTGATATCTTAATGGAGTGTCCTGTGCGTGCCTGTACCCATCGTCAACACAGCGCAGGCCTCCAAGGGTGGTACAGGACTGCTCTAAAGGCAGGCGAAGACAGTGCTTCTCTGGGTCCTCCCCAGCACCTTCGGGTGTTTCTTTTTCTTCTTTGCCTTAAATAGGCTGACCCTGGAGAAAGGTCCAGTGACGGTGAGGAAAGACCCACTGACCACAGGGAAAGTCCTGTTGACAGTGGGAAAGACTACAACTTTGGATTCTCTCTTGAGGGCACATAAGACCGTATGGCGAAAGCTTGGCTGTGTCTGGAGTGGCACTGTCTTCATCTGTCCGTGGCAGGGGTGGTTGGGTCTGTGGGGTGTGCTCGGCAGCTGGAGGGTGGTGTTTTTCGCCGGTGGGCTCTGCAGTCATGAAATACGGGCTGGTACACCCATGGGGATGCTACTTTAAGGCTGTTATGAGCTGCATCATGTAGTCTAATTTACCTCTGTTCAGGAGCAGTTATGTCCCTTGATATCTTAATTGGAGTGTCCTGTGCGTGCCTGTACCATTCGTCAACACAGCGCAGGCCTCCAAGGGTGGTACAGGACTGCTCTAAAGGCAGGCGAAGACAGTGCTTCTCTGGGTCCTCCCCAGCACCTTCGGGTGTTTCTTTTTCTTCTTTGCCTTAAATAGGCTGACCCTGGAGAAAGGTCCAGTGACGGTGAGGAAAGACCCACTGACCACAGGGAAAGTCCTGTTGACAGTGGGAAAGACTACAACTTTGGATTCTCTCTTGAGGGCACATAAGACCGTATGGAGAAAGCTTGGCTGTGTCTGGAGTGGCACTGTCTTCATCTGTCCGTGGGCAGGGGTGGTTGGGTCTGTGGGGTGTGTTTCGCAGCTGGAGGGTGGTTTTTCCCCCGGTGGGCTCTGCAGTCATGAAATACGGGCGGGTACACCCATGGGGATGCTACATTAAGGCTGTTATGAGCTGCATCCTGTAGTCTAATTTACCTCTGTTCAGGAGCAGTTTATGTCCCTTGATATCTTAATGGAGTGTCCTGTGCGTGCCTGTACCCATCGTCAACACAGCGCAGGCCTCCAAGGGTGGTACAGGACTGCTCTAAACTCAGGCGAAGACAGTGCTTCGCTGGGTCCTCCCCAGCACCTTCGGGTGTTTCTTTTTCATTCGATTGTTTATCGTATCATAGTGATACTCTTTTGTATTGTTAGTTGCTTTTCAGTGCATAATTTGTATTAATCGCTTTTTCACCTTTATTTTATTTTGTTTTATCTATTAATAGAACGCATTGTAGCTAAGGATTTTAAAGTGTTCCAATGGAATTGTCGATCCATCACAACCAGTAAAGATCAACTAGTACAACAACTATCTGAAGTCAAATAACAACATATTAGCTTTGCAATCACTGAATGTCAGTAAAAATAAACTACCTAAGCTTCCTAATTATTTTCCACCAATTATCCAAAACATTAATAATGAAGAAAAAATAAATGTGGCAATAATATGTTCGTGTCTGTCGCATGCCACCCAGCTCACTCCCCAGAACAGCCCTGCGCTGGACCCCCCCAAGGTAAAAGAAAACGGGGGCGACCGAAGGAACCTGGCGCAGGACAATAGAAAGAGAGCTGAAAGGCAAAGGACTGACTCTCAACACAGCCCCCAGAGCAGCCGCAGACAGAGCCAGATGGAGATCTCTTGCCATAGCCATCAAGCGCCAGCAGGCACGGAGAGGACTGATGATGATATGTTCGTGAAGATGAGAAATATGCTCCATGTGCCAGTCCTGCTCCACTAGACATACCTGGATTGCACTCATGTGCAGTCAGAATTCAAGTGACTTATAATGTAGTAACAGTTGTTTTTTGTATACCAACCTCAGGGCCCAAACGATCGTAATACAGAATGGCTACGTTCTGTTCAATCAGACCAATCTACCAAACATTTAATCACTGGGTGATTTTTAAACGCCCATTCGCCATTCTGGGAAAAGGGATGCCAAATAATAACCAGTAACCGTTTTATTGAAAACATAGTGGACTCCTCTCTTTACCTTCTCAACGATGGCAGTATTACTCGTATTCCAACATCCCTAAACATAAACCTAGTGCCATCGACTTATCATTCATATCTCCTGAACTAGCTATATCATGTGACTGGCTGACACTTGATGATACATTAAATAGTGACCATCTACCTATTAAGATTTCTCTTGAAAATATGAGACCTGTAACAAATGATGTAGCACATGACAAAGTTCCCAAATATTGTTATAAATTTGCTAACTGGAAAAAATTTTTCATATCTACTCAGTTCATTTAACATGAGCATAGAAAATATTGAGAATCAAGATGTCGATACGTTATATCTTCAGAAAGCAGTACACTCTGTTGCAAAAGAATCAATTCCGACTGTAAAATCTGTAAAATCAAAAAAACATTTGGGTAATGTCTGGTGGAATGATATATGTCAACAGGCAAAACAAGAAAAAATAGAAAGAACAAAAGAATACAAAAGAGAAAAAAATCCTAAGGAAAAAACTGAAAAACTTCTTGAGAAAAAAAAAAGCGAAAAATCACCAAAATAGAATAATTGCACAAGCAAAACGGCAGTATTGGTCGTCTGTATGTCAAAATGAGATATCAAACTATAAAGACATTCAAAATGTTTGGACACAATTAAAAACAATGAAAAATGGAGTTAGCTTTCCACATTGTCCGATCAAATTAAAACAATATTAATTTCCGTCAAATTTTGATAAATACGAAGCATTTGCTGACTTATTTGCATACAACAGTAGCATTAACAGCTTATCCTTGGACAAGAAAAACACCGCGAACGTGAAGAAAAGAATAGCATCTATGATAACCCAAAACCAACAGAAAATCACTATCTAAATTCTGCTATAACATTGCAGGAAGTCAATGAGTTTATTATTAATCTAAATAAAAAGACATCAGTGGGATTAGATGGCATTTCAAATGAAATATTAAGTCATTTCCCGCAAAATGTCATACAATTTCTACATTTGTTTTTCCAAAATGTTGGGACAGTGGCAAAATGCCCCTAATTTGGAAACACTCAATTATAATTCCTATTCATAAAAAAGGAAAACCACTCAGTGATATAAACAGCTGTCGGCCAATATCATTAACGTCTAACACATCGCCGCCCGGAAATACAACTGTCGTAACTCGAAGTTTTCCATTTTTGAGATTTTTGGTATGTCTGCATGAAGGGGCCAAGGTGCATCACTTGTCAAACACTGACCCCATTGGATTCTAAAAACAACATGCTTGCAAATCAAAATGTTTCTGCGTAAACTCAGCTGCAGTAGATATCGCGGAATAGAACTCCGCATGTTCAGTAACCTCAAATGTATCGCTGATTTTGTCAGATAAACGAAATACAAGTGTCGTAAGCACTTACGGGGTTTGTATTGAAGGTAAATGAGTGGTTTTTGGTTTGCGCAACAAAGGTAGCTTCACTTACATCTCTAATTGTTTGACTTGTAACCAGAAAAGTTCTACATGATATATTTTCTTTTCTCATAACGGACTAGTGTATTTCCAGATAACTTTCTATTTTTTCAATGCGTATCCACCTTTATGACCATATGAGTTTGCGCCTGGCTTGCATTTTGCGCCACAAACCGAGACTGAAGCAGCAATATCCAAACATGTAAGGAAATAAACTGTTAAAGAGTTCAATTTATAGCCATCAAAAAAAAATAACTTAGATCCCCATGCTCCTCTACAGTAATAACAAAACCAGTAGCATTTACACATTGTTATATTCCTGTAAGTGGCTGGCATTTTATAATCGATGGTAATTTCAATCAATGTTTAAACACTGACTCACAAGGCATTTTTACCTACCGCTTTACAAAGCAACAGCAAGGCAGAGATCCGATTCTTCTCATCGCTATTGATGCTTTAACAGTTGGTTTCAAAATTCAATTTTCCCTTGAGCTTTGAAATTTTTGTACGCTCATTTTTTACAAAAAATCGAGAGTACTTGGAATCGGAACGAGCGTCGAGTCTTGTAGTGTGTTGTGTGTGTTGTGTGTGTGACGTCCTGTGCCCATCTCCCCAGCCTAGACTTCTGGGCTAGAGCCTGAACTTCACACAATGCCGACAAAGTTTCTTCGCGATAATGCCTCGACAATTTTATTTTTTTTGATGACGCTCATTCACCAATATGGTCCGGACTAGCGCATATTATAACACGTTTGCTTATCGTGGGAGCTGGAGGCTGAACTACTGTACCGATTTTCTGAAATTTGAACATACTTTACAATTACATGGCCATTGTATCTAGAAATGGGTATATGATGATGTCACAACATGATGGCGGACAAGCACCTTGCATTATGTTTTGCGGAGGAGCTGGAAGCGAACGTAACTCTAAAACGAATCTTCGCAATTTGTAACTACTTACTGTTGTCGTATAAATTATACTGGCCAAATTTATCAAGAGACACATAAACATAAATGGCAGGCTATAAAAATATTCTCCCTGTGTTGCAAAAAAAGCAAAAATTCCCAGAAGGTCCTAAGCACTGTCTTTCAAATTTGACAGACTGCTTACCTTATGGCCCATTGATCATTCTACATACACATTTCTGTGTTGACGTCATCAACAACATGGCGGTCCATACACCTCACGAACTGAGAGTACATTATATGGCTTTCATCTTGTTTCTTTCCCTTTGTTTTTTCAAGAGTTTGCCCATGGGAATTCCACGTCGGGAAATTGTCACCAGGGAAGCAGGTTCGAGTCGGGGACGGCAGTGTACGCCATGGTAATTCAAGCCACTGGCACATCACTGTGTCAAGGATGTGTCTCTGTGGACCACGCATATCTTGACTTCATACTTGCTAGGAGACCACACTGTACATGTCCACATCTGAGCTCACAAGTTAACATATTCTTCTACCCAGCGAAGCTGTAAAGACCTGTCATATTTAATGGCCGCATATCTACCTCAAGTCGGACAATACCCGCAATGTGTGCTGCGACAACACAATGTGTCTCCAGAAGAGGGCACAGTGACATTTACAACAGCCCTTGAACAAATTGAACATACAGCGTGCTCACCATTGGAGGAGTCTTTTTCATCTTACAGCATTGCATTATCAAAGTTCAAAGAAATCTATGTAGTTGATTCCACAGTAGGATATGAGAGAGATTGTGTCATTCCTGATGGTCTTGCTTGTTTACTAAGCATGAAGTTTGAAATTTGATCATTTTTCATGTATGATTTGTCGATTCACTTAAGTTGTCATCAGATACATTGTTTGAAGTTGTGAAGTGCATGCCACAGTTGAAATGACACCAAAGACTGATAAAAAGAGATGGATTGAATGAGGAGGATAACCTTCCTCTGAGCAAGCTCAGGCAAGTGAGACGAGGAATACCTTCCACTCAGTCACTTCAGGCAGAATAAAGAATGAGGAATGACTTTCTCCTCAAAGTCAATTCAGACAAAGTGAGGATGAGGATAACATACCACTCAGTCACCCTTCGAAGGTACTGAAATCATCAGTTGTTGAGTCATGACCCACATGGATATAATTTGAACATCATTCACACATCAACACTTGATCAAGGTTTGTCCTCTTGAATGTTCTGAAACCAAGTTTTCGTCTAGCACTAAGTGACGAGATGAGTATTTTCCATCAAAGGCAGAAATAAAATACTCAAGAATATTTCATCTCGAGGTGAGCTGTGATAAGAATGATGACACACTTAAGAAAAACCCACAGAAAGATTTCCACTAAATACCACCTGAAACGACATAACCTATCATGCCAATTACAGAACAACTGTTCAATGTCGCAACGAGTTTTGAATAAGAGTGGTTGCCAACAATACTTCCACTGGAACAAACATCGGCAGGTGGTTCCCAAGCAACAAGTCCATGTCCAATTCCCCATGTCAGATAAGCCAAGACAGACAAGAAAAAAGGGTTCGAAATGAAGATGACGAAAATCAACGTAACGGAACGCTTAGACACAGAGGTCAGCCTATGTTTCGAGACAGGGAAATCTCACAGGAACAGAGTGTTGAAAATCAGGTGTTGGGGACGTGTGCAGAATCTAGTGTAAAACACAGAATCACAGAGATGAAAGGCCCAAATTTTTCACAATGTTTTGGAAAATGGTTTTTTGACACAGCAGAGACAATACTTGTCAACACAGTCTAGCAAAATGAGAATAAAACTACAATAACAAAACCAGTTCTCAAGAAGAGTTCCACATATAATAACTTTCCTCATCTCAAATTCAAAAGAAAAGAAATTGAAAGTTTGCAAGAAGATGTTTCTTGAAACTCTTATATATCTACAGATTTTTGCCCACAAGCACTGACCAAAAAAGAACAGTCTAGAACCTGTATGCAGAAAAAAGAGGAAAGCAAAGCCGAGGGCTAATTCAAAGGACACCGAGAAGGAAGAGATCAAAACGACACATCAACAGCTTTCCTAGAGGAAAGTCACTATGCAAGAAAGGATTCACAAAGAGAGAATTGGAAAGTGCCCTCATCTGCAAAAAATTATGATATGTACGTTAAAAAGCGACAGATGAAGCTGCAAAAGCCAGCAAGTGAAACCCACGTACAGGAATGTTGTTAATCGGAAGTCAACATCAGCCTTTTCACAAGCGGATTAAAGACCGATGTATGTTTGTGCTGCCAAGGAAAATGATGTTTCACAGAAGCAGAAGATGGAAGATTACAAAAAGCACATTCAGATGAAGGACAGAAAGTGACAACTCAAACATGAAGTTAAAACTGCTGTAAAAATCAATCCCTGTCTGCAGCTGCAGTGTATGACCTTGCAGATAGTTTCTGCCTACCCCATCAAGTGTTTAGTCCATGTTCTATACTACCAGAGAAAACTGAACAACGTAATAACTTGACATAATACACTACAGAAATGGAACCCAAGGAACTGCAATGTAATTGGCAGACACCACCACACAAATGGGGGGATCCGATGAAATTCCTCAGTGTTTACAGGTATCTAGAACGCATCAGCAAAGAGGGTGTATAAGAAAGTGACTTTATTTCTGACAGCTGTGGAGACAAAACCGAAATAAGAACATTCCTTACAATGCGCCTGGTAACGCTCTCAGTAAGTTTGTGAATTTGAGAAATAGAGCACATTTTCTTTGTGAGTGTCCATAGTCAGAATGAAGTGACAGCATTCATTCCGTAATTGAACGAGCCCAGCAGACACGTGGTCCGTGGTACACCAACCCAGTGGCACAGACCATGAGAACACACTAAACGCAACGTCGCCTCTGAACATTGTTGAGAACTGATCAATCTACTTTTTTGACTTCAAAAAATGGCAGGGCTTCTGAAGAATTTTCAGCTGGACACCAAGAAAGAGAAAAACAGGTGGTGCTGTGAAAAAGTTCAATTTGTCATCCAAAGGAACCAAACCTGTTCAGTTTGGTTATGATTACTCACTTAGTACCACCAGCTGAACACCTCGTGCCAGAAATTGAGAAAGTCAACACCATCCCAATCCTCAGAAATTCCCTTGGAAACGTTTCGAAAGTTCCCACACCCTATCTCCAAGAGAAGTTACAATGATTTGAACAGTCTCTGTGAGAGAAATATCACCCAAAGGCACATCATCAGTCTTTCAAATCTTTCCCAGTATGCATAATCTGCCTGTGTTCTGCAACGGATGCCCTCCAAATAGTAAAGACAAATACTGTTAAGGAGCTTTACTTTTCTGCAATTGTGTTTTTGACGCTGAGTATATTTCAATGGAAGTGTGGTAGATTATGTATATTTCAGTTTCAGTTTGACTTTTGTCTCACGTAACCAAACTTTTCTATTTTGAGTGAACTTGTCGTGGACAAGGAAAGACAATAATTTGTTCAAAGAGTTGAACATTACAATTTGTGTTTTTGAGCAAGATTGTCCATAAAGCTTTTCACACACCACACACAACACACACACTCCACACCACACACCACGCACACACACACACACACAAACACAACACACACACCACAACACACACACACATCACACGCCCTCATGTTTTCCTTTATCTCCAAGGTAAAAGGTTTCAACTGATGATACCTAACCATCCTTTCCCCCTGTTCACTCCTCCAAGGTAGCCCTCCCACCACCTTTCCCATTTCGTTTGAGGAGGGCAAGTGCATCGGGGAGATGAACATAGGAAAAGAACCAATTTCAGTCAAATTTTTGAAAAATTTAACGTGGGCTTTGCTGCCTTATTTGCATACAACAGTAGCAAAACCCCACTTACCTTTTGAAAAGAAAAACACCGCGAACGTGAAAAAAGAAAGCATCATGACCCCCCAAAAACCCAAAAAGGGAAAAATCACTACAAAATTTCTGCTAAAACATTGCAGGAAGTAAATGATTTTATTATTAATCAAAAAAAAAAAGACATCAGGGGGATTAGATGGAAATTTCAAATGAAAAAATTAAGTAAATTCCCGCAAAATTCATACTTTTCTAAAATTTTTTTTTAAAAAATGTTGGGACAGTGGCAAAATCCCCCTAATTTGGAAACACTAAATTTAAAAAAAAAATTCCTTTTTCAAAAAAAAGGAAAACCACTCATGATAAAAAACAGGGTGGGCCAAATAATTAAGGGCCAAACACATCGCCCCCCCGGGAAATAAAACTGTCGTAACTCAATTTTTTCCAAATTTTAAATTTTTTTGGTATGCTGCATGAAGGGGCCAATGCATCTTTTTGTAAAAACTCTTGCCCCCAAATTGTTCAAAAAACCCGACATCTGCAATAAAAAATGATTTCTGCAGAAACTCAGCGGCAGAGTATCGGGGGAATAAAATCCCCCTGTTCATTTACCTCAAATGGTATCCTAAATTTGTAGAAAAACCCGGGAAATACAAGTTTAAAATTCCAACTTAGGGGTTTTTGTATTAAAGGGTAATATGTTTTGGTTTTTCCAAAAAAGGGGAAAGCTTCACTTAAAACCCTATTGTTTTGAATTTGAAACCCCAAAAAGTTCTCAGGGGAATTTTTTTTCCCTTTCCCCTCATACACTAGTGTATTCCAGATAATTTTCTATTTTAAATGCGAAACCATTTTATTTTACCATAATTTGTGCCGGTTTTCATTTTGCGCCACAAACCGCGACTGAAGCAGAAAATTTACCCAAAAACATGTAAGTAAAAAAACCCTTTAAAAAATGTCAATTTTTAAGTAGCCTCAAAAAAAAATTAATTAGATCATGCTCCTCTACTAGTAATAAAAAACCATAAAATTTTAAACACAATTTTTAAATTTCGGTAAGGGCTGGCATTTGGGAATCGTTTGGATTTAAAGTAAAATGTTAAACACAAAATCAAAATTTTCATTTTACTACGGGGCTTTAAAAAGAAAAACCAGCAAGGCAGAGACCCATTCTCTCTTTCTCTTATTGATGCTTGAAACATTTTCAAAATTTAAATTTTTCCTTGAGCTTTGAAAGTTTTTGTACTCTCATTTTTAAAAAAAAAAAGAGATTTACGGGGGAATGGGAACGAGGTCAAAGTCTGTTTTTTTTGTGTGGGTGTGTGTGTTGTGTGTCTTCGTGCCCATCCCCCCAGCCTAGACACGGGGCGTAGAGCCAAAAAATTTTAAACAACTTTGCCGCAAATTTTCTTCGCGATAAACCGACATTTTATTTTTTTGATACGTCATCACCAATAGGGCGGACTAGCGAAATAATTATCCCTTTTTTCTTTCGGGGGACTGGGGCTGAACTACTGAAACCGGGTTTTGTCTAAATTTTTGGAACATACTTTACAATAACGAGGGCCATTGTATCTGGGGGGGGGGGAAAATTTGTATTATGATATGCCCACAACAAAAATGGGGGAAACAACCCCTTTTGCTTTAATTTTTTGGCGGGGGAAAGCTGGAAGCTGAACTACCAAACGATATCTTCGTTTTTTGGGAAATACTACTTACTTGTTGTCTAGAATTATACCTGCCAAATTTATCAAGTTGACGTCATAAACAAAATGGCAGGCAATAAAATTTTCCTCCCTGGATGCAAAAAAAAAAAATTTCCCCAAGAAGTCTGAAGAAAACTGCCCTTTAAAATTTGAAATACTGTTTTATTTTAGGGCCTTTTGATCATTCTACATACACGATTTCTTTTGGTTGACTCACAACAACATGGGGGTCATCCACCTCTTCGAACTGAGATACTTTAAATATGGTTTTGCCATTTTGTTTCTTGTCTTTTTTTTCAGATTTTTGCCAGGGAAAATTCACGCCCGGGAAAAGTTTTCCCCGGGGGAAGCGGGTTTCAAAGGGTGGGGGAAGGGCAGTGTACGGCCAGGTAATGCAAGAAACGGGGCACATCCTTTTCCCAAGGTTTTTTCCTCGGGTGCCCAAACGCATGATTTTTAGACTTCATACTGGGGTGGGGAACACACTGTACATGCCACAGCTAAATTTCCACAAGTTAAAATTTCTTCTACCCAGCGAAGCGTAAAAAACGTCAAATTTAATGGCCGCATGTTTTAAACCCTTCAAGCCCGACAAAACCCGCAAGGGTTGTCTGACAACACAAGTGTGCCCTTTTCCAGAAAAGGGCACAGTGACATTAAAACAGGCCCTTGAAAAAATTGAACATACAGCGGTCCTCCCCAATTGGGGGGTGCCCTTTTCATCAACGAAATTTGGCATTATCAAATTTCCCAAAGGAAATTCTATGTATTGATTCTAAACAAAAGGGGATATGAAAAAGAGGATTTTGTCTTTCTGAGGGTTTTTGCTTGGGGTTACTAACATAAGGTTTGGAAAATTTGATCATTTCATGTATAAATTTGTCGATTCACTTAAGTTGTCATCAGATATTTTTGTTTAAATTGTGAAGGGCCCTTCCCCACGTTGAAATACAAAAAGAAACGGGTTAAAGATAAAAAGGATGAATGGGGAATAACATCCTCTAGCAACCCAAAAGAAAGGGAAAAACGGGATACTTTTCCACTAAACACTTCGGGCGAAAAAAAGGAAATGGGGATGACTTTCTCAAGTCAATTCAGACAAAGTAAAGGATGAGGATAAAAAAATACCACTCGTCACCTTCGAAGGGGAACGGGAATAAACTTTTGTTAAATCTTTGTTTTCACAGGGAAAGAAAATTTGGGAACAACATTTCACATGCAACATTTTGATCAATTTTTTGTCTTTTGAATTTTCAAATCAGGGGTTTTCGTCGAGCTTCTAAGTGAGGGAAATTAGTATGTTCCATCAAAGGCAAAAAAAAAATCTCAAAAATTTTCATCATCTATGAGTGTAAATAAAATGTTTACACACTTAGAAAAAAAACCCACAGAAAAAAATTTTCCACAAAATACCGGGCCGAAACCCCTACCTAGACATGCAATAACAAACAAACGGGTTGAAAATTCCTCAAAACGATTTTTTAAAATAAAGAGTGTTCCCAACAATACTTCCACGACAAACATCGCAGGGGGTTTCCCCCAAGAAAACAATTCCATGCCCAAACCCCCATTCAGGAAAACCAAGACAACAAAAAAAAGGGGTTTTCGAAATGAAGAAGACGGGAAAATCAACGTACGGGAAACGTCTTAAAAAAAGGGGACAGTCATATTTTTCGGGGACGGGGGAATCTCACAGGAACAAGTTTTTAAATCGGGGTGTGGGGCCCTTGGGGCAAAACAATGTAAAACACAATCACAGAGGATAAAGGGCCCCCCAAATTTTTTCACAATTTTTGGAAAAGGGGTTTTTTGCCCCGCAGAGACAATACTTTTGAAAACACAGTCTAAAAAAATTTAAAGAAAAAAAACTCCCAATAACAAAACCGGGTTTCAAGAAGAATTTTCCACATATAAAATATTTTCTGCAAATTAAAGAAAAGAAATTGAAATTTGCAAAAAATTTTTCTTGATACCTTGATAATCGAAAATTTTTGTTCCCCCCAGAACTGCCCAAAAAGAACATTCTGGGAACCCCTGATGCAGAAAAAAAGAGGAAAGAAAAGCCAAAGGGCAAATTTCCCAAAGGAAAACCGAAAAGGAAAGATCAAAACGACACACACCGTTTTCCTAAGGGGAAAGTACTATGCAAGAAAGGTTCAACAAGAGAGTATTTGGAAAGTTCCCTCGGGCGGGCAAAAAAAAGAAAAAAAAAATGTTTTAAAAAAGCGACAAGATGAAGGCTGCAAAAGCCCGGCAAGTAAAACCCAAAGTACAGGAAATGTTTTTAAATTTTTGGGGAATTCAACATCAGCTTTCCAAGGGGAGAAAGCCCAAATGTGATGTTTGTCCCGGCCTATAAAAAATGGGATGTTTCACAGAACCCAAAGATGAAAAAAAAACAAAAACCCACATTCAATAAGGAAGAAATTTTAAAAAAACTCAAACTTGAGGTAAAAGCGCTGTAAAAATCAACCCAAATTTTTGCAGCTGCAGGTTTGACCTTAAAAGAATTCTGCCTCCCCCATCAATGTTGAGTCATGTCAATACTACAAGAGAAAACTGAACACGTAAACTTGACAGTATACGACTACAGAAAGGGGACAAGGATACTGCAATTAGGGGCAGAAAACCCAAAAGCAAGGGGGGGACCCCGATGAAATCCCATCATGTGTTTACAGGTATCAAGAACCATCAGCAAAGAGGGTGTTAAAAAAAGTGTTTTTATTTTCTAAAAACATTTGGGGGGACAAAACCAAAATTAAAAGAACTTCCTTACAAGGCTCTGGAACCCCTCTCAGAAAAATTTTTAAATTTTGAAAAATTTTAGAGCATTTTTTCCCTTTGTGAGGGCCCAATCAAAGGGAAGGGACAGCATGCTTTCCGTAATTAAAAGGGACCCAAGCAAAAAGTGTCTGTGTACACCCCAACCCAGGGGGGCACAGCCCAAATGAGAACACAAAACCCGGCAGGGCCCTCTGTACATTGTTGGGGAACTGGATCAATCTATTTTTTTTTGACTTCAAAAAAGGGCAGGGCTTCTGAAAATTTTTCAGCGGACCCCAAAAAAAAGAGAAAATCAGGGGGTTTGGATGTAAAAAATTTTCAAGTTGCCCATAAAAGGAACCCAAAACCTTGTTCATTTTGGGTTATTTTTACTCAGCTGAGTCCACCAGCGAACCTCGTGCAGAAATTGAGAAAAGCCACACCTTTCCCAAAAATCCTGCAAAAACCCCCTTAAAAAAAAACTTTCGAAATTTCCCCACCCTATCCCCCAAAGGAAATACAAATGTTTTGATCAGCTCTGTGAGAGAAATTCACCCCAAAGGGCTCATCAACAGTACTTAAAAACTTTCCCAGTGATGCAAAATCTCCTTGTTCGGAAAACGGTTTCCTCCAAAAAGAAAAAAAAGACAAATACTTTTTAAAGGGGGAGTTTTAGTTTTCTGAAGGGGTTTTTTTTGACGTTTAGTATTTTAAAATGGAAGTTTTGTGAGATTTGATTTTTTCATTTCTTTTTGATTTTTGGGTCTCACGGGAACCATACTTTTCTTTTTTGAGTAAAACTTGTCGGGAAAAGGGAAAGACAATAATTTTTTTAAAAAGTTTTTTGAAAAATTACAATTGGGTTTTTTGACAAAGATTTTTCCAAAAGGGGTTTTTCACACACAAAACACACACCACACACACACAAAACACACACACACCACACACACACACACACACACACACCCCCACACCACACACCAAAACACACCCCCTTTCTTTATTTTCCTTTCTCAAAAAAAAAAGGGGCAACTAAAGATACCTAACCATCCTTTCCCCCTTTCACCCTCCAAGGTAGACCCCCACCCCCTTTTCCTTTGGGTTTGGAGGAGGGCAAGTGCATGGGGGGGAGATGAACATGGGAAAAGAACCAATTTCAGCCACACAACCGCGCGAAAGCTAAACAAAAGCAAACTGAAACATACCCCCCGGGTTTTAAATTAAGAATTAAAATCCGGGTTCTGACTTCTAAGGTCACACAAAACGCATACCCCCCTTTGGGGTTATATAACAACGATTTTTTTTTTTTTGATTTTTGTCATGGTAAAGGGGTTTTTTGATGGGCATGATACCTGCCCAGAATAAAGAGAAATTGGGCATAAAAAACCCACCTAAAAATTTGCTTTTTTGGGTGGGGTGTAAACCTTCTGTTTTTTTAACGTTTTCGAAAGGATCAAGACTATAGTTTTTGTTTTCCCCATTTCAAATCATACACAACTCAACACACAAAACAAAAAAAATCTTTCCTCTGGGCTGTCTGTCGCCCTTCTCTCCCCTCTCTCTCTCTCTCTCTCTCCCCTTTCTCTCCCCTCTAAAATCTCCCATTTCCCCTTCCCCATCCTCTCCTCTCCCCTTCTCTTCCTCTCCTCATACGCACAAAAACCAAACACGTACTACAGACATACACCCCACCCTAACCCACCCCCACCCACCACAAAAACACACACACCCCAGAACCAAAAATAAAAAAATTGAATGCCGTAGCCTCAATTTTTAAATTGATATTTTCCAAAATAAATCAATAAAAACCCACCCGGGGTGGGCACATTTTTCTTAATAAACCTGCAATGCATGTGCGAAACTTGGAATTCTTGCGCAATTTTCATCGTCATTCCCCTCAGCCAAAATTTCAAATGCCGTAAGTTGACTTACCCTCATTTGGTTTTGTGCCAAATTCTCAGTACACTGACGTAAGGCGAGTTTCGGCCCGTATCATTTTCCCCCTTTTGGGGTAAAATTTCGTCATTCAAAAAAAAAATTAAAAGCTTAAAAGTCATTTTTTCTCAAAAACCCGTAGATAGGGGGTGCATTGGTTTTATAAAGATGCCTATACGAAAAACCGACATATTAAAGGTAAATATTTAGTGAAATAATCATTTTTAAACGCCCCCTGTTAAAAATTTGATTTTTAAACTTACGATACATGTATTTCCGGGGGGCGACAGTAAACTGATGGAAAAAAATAGTGTTTAAAAAAGGGTAAATTAAACATTGAAAAAAAAACTGCATCATTCCAAACAACCCAAACTGCATTTCCCAACAGGCGATCTACAATTGAACCCCTTAGTAAAAACTTTCAACACACTAAAAAACATCAATTTTCACGGCGTAAAAACATCCTCGCTACTTTTTTGACATTCGAAAACCTATGAACAAGGTGGCACAAACGACCCAAAAGTACAAAATTTAAAAAAAATCGGAATCCGTGGGGAAAATAAACAATTTTTTCCAAATTTCTACAAGGAGGGACATTCAACAAAAGTAAAAAAACATACCTCCAACCAAAAACCCTTACAAATGGTTTAACCCCCAAAGGGTTTATAATTTCCCCCCAAAATTATTTAATATTTAATCTCTGACCCCCCCTAAAGGCTTTCTAAAAAATAAATGAAGTGGCTCAATTTTTCTGATGGGTATATGGGCCCATGGACAAAATGACAATAAAAAGAAATACACCCTCAAGATCACTAAATTTCCTCAAAATAAAGTTAAAAAACTTTAATTTAAAAAAAATCAATATTTTTTTGAATGTAAATTTGGGCTTTTTTCCCCTTTTCCCCCGAAAAAACGAATTTTGATTCTTTTTTTAAGCTGGTTACGAACCAGGGCAAATTCCTACTTTCACGTTTTAAAGGCATTGTTTTTAAAAAAGCAAAAAGTGTCAAATTTTTGGGGGGTTTTTTTAAGTAGTTAGGGTTTCTTTGGGAAAGCTCAAAATTGAATATATTTTTAAAAAAAGCAAGAAAGGGGCTTGAATTTTCCCAAAAATTTAAATTTGCAAACAACCTTGGGGGCAGGATTTGAAATCAATTTTCCATCTTTTCAACTGCCCTTTTTAAAAGCTCAAGACTAACTTTTGCTCAAGAAGTATTTTTTAAAAAGCTCCTCAATACCTGTTACAAAACTTCAGAGTACTGATTTCAAACTTATAAAAATTTTCCCCTTGGGGGTTTCCCCCACATACATCTAAAATTAGGACGTATAATGGAAAATTTGGGGTCTTACCCCCTTGCAGAACTTTGGAAAACTTTTTACTTCAAAATTTAAACTTAAAAGTTTTCACAAAAAAATTTTTGCTCAAAGAAGGGGTTTAAAACAGAGGAGGGTTTCCCGGGAAAAAGTGCCCAAAATATACTGTCAACAAGGCATTTACTCTCTTTTTTCCCCGAACTTTTAAAGGAAATAAAATTTGATAAAAACAACATTGCCCCCCAAAAACCCACATATTACCAAATTTCCCAAAAAGGGAACAAAGTAAAGCCTCCCCTTTTTAAGAATTTTTTAGATGTATCAAAAAAAAGGGTTTTCCACATTCCCTTTAAAAACCTCTGTTTAACCCCTCATTTAAAATAACTACAATTTACCATTTGAAAATTTTTTCAGATGGGTCATGCCCGATAAGAAAACACGGGCACTTTTAAATCCCTAATTTTAAAAAAGAAAAGCCTTCTAACTTTGGGAGAACCCTTTAAAACAATTTTTATGCCGAATTTTAATTTCTATACTTAAGTCGTTAGATTTTATCCTAAAATTTTTTTCCAAAAAATAATTTTTCCCGATTTTTGATAGGTGTTGATTTTGAAAGCGGCAATCCACTCGATTAAGTCTTTCATTCCCTTTAATTTCGTCTTATAAGGGGGTTATAAATTCATCATCCATTTATCCCCTTTTTTCTTTGAAAACTTTTCTGTTACTTTTGTTGGGTCCCCCCTCATTGTGGGATTAAAACCCCAAAGAGCCCCGTAGATCAACTTTTAAGAAAAGCAGCTCAAAATGTCAATTGCGCCCAAAACCAAATTAACATTCCTTTAGATTTGAAAAAAAGTTTTCAATTATAAATTTAACGGCAAAAAACATTAAACTTAAAAGATGAACCAGACCCAATAAAATCACAACGTGTAAAGTTTAGTGATGGGGACAAGGGGGAAAAAGTACAAAAAAAGTCTTTTCCTTCCCTCTAGGGAGATGAAAGGCTTTAAAAAATGGGTTTTTCGTTTGAACGCTTTAAAATATAAATTGTCAAAAAACGTTAAATGTTATATGGTGGGAAAACCCTTTAAGGGATCATCAAATTTAACCAATTCAAACCCAAGAGCAAGAGAACTCTTTACAAAAATTTGGGGATTATGGTTACACTGATGGAAACGACTTTTTACCTTTACCCAAATATTTTAAAAAATTCTTGTGTTTTTTTTGAGTCAATTTTCAAATGTTTTTTAATTTTTCAATTGGCCTTTTTCTTTTGATCTTTTCTCACCAGTTACATAATTTTGTTTTTATTAAAAGGAAGAGGGATAGAGGGGAAGGGGGGGGGGGGGGGTTGGGATGTCATATTCTATCATTTCCAAAATTTAAAAAACTCAATCACTTACATACTTCCTTCACCCACCCCAAAAAACTGTCCCGAAACACGGGAGTGGAAGGACATTAAACCACGACAACCCCTCCCTCTCTCTCTCATCCTCTCCTCTCTCCCTCTCTTCCTTCTCTCCCCTCTCTCCTCTCCCCCAATCTTCTCTCTCTCCCCTCCCCCCTCTCCTCTCTCAAAACACACACACACACACACAACACCACACACAAAACAACACACACACACACAAAACCCGCACACACAAACACACACACCACACACACACACACACACACAACCCCACACACACACCCCACACACACACACACCACACACACCGCCCGCGCGCGCAGACAGGGACAACCCAACACTCAACGCCAGCAAAAAGCCCGCCAGTGGTAAGTGGAATTTTCGTTTTTCATCCTAGGGAAAAAAAGGTCCTTTTTGGGAGGGTTTTAAAAGTCTCTAAAGAGTCCCGGTTTCTCCCAAAAAGAAGGGAGACCATTCCCAAAGCAAGTGCCTGGAAGAGAAAGATTTGTTTTGGGCCCAAGAAACCCCGGCGAGTGGAGGGGAAACTGATTTGTTTTTTAATTTTTTTTTTTTTTTAAAACCTTTTATTCTTTTTTTAAATGGTCTTTGTGAACCTTTGGCCCATCTCTTCTCCCTGTCCCCTTTTTCCTTTTTTTTTTGTCCCGTCCCTTTTTTCGGGCTTCACTCCTTTTTTCTCAGTCGTGTTATTTTTTTTGTGTATTTTTTTCACCAAATAATTTTAATCCTCTTTAATATGTGTTTTAATTTATTAATTCATTATTCCCTTGATTGATTGGAATTTTTATTTTTAGGTTTAAACAAAATTTTTCAATCACCTATCAAGTTTTAACTATTTTCCCTTTAAATTTTTCAATCGATCAATCGATGAACCCTTAATTGTTAATTTAATTTATTGAATTTTAAATTTAAAAGATTTTAATGATTGATTTATTGTTGATTCGTTTATTCGTTCAAATTTTTTTTAAACCGGGTTTTTCCTTTTTTTCCTTTCCTTTTTTTTTCTTCCTTTTTTTTCCCTTTTTTCCCCTTATTTTTTCTCCGTTTCCCTTTTCTTTGTTTATATTTTTTTTTTCTTTCTTTTAGACCAACCCAATCCAAGAAAGTTTTTTTTTTCGGGATGATTGGTACCCCGCTGTTGTTTGTCCTTCCTCTCCTCATTTCTTTGTTTTTATTTTCTTTGCTTATTTTTTTTTTTTTTTTTTTCCCCTCTCTTTGTTCCCTTGGAAAACTGGGGCCTTTTTTTGGTGTTTTTAAAGCGTTTTTTTTTTTTTTATTTTTTTTTTTTTTTAACTTTGCTTTCGGATAATTTCCCAAAGGGAAAATATGATTTCTTCTGATGTGTGTGTGTGTGTGTGTGTGTGTGTGTGGGGGTTGTGTGGGTGTGTGTGTGTGTGTGTGTGTGTGTGTGGTGGTGTTTTGCGGGCGTGTGCGCGCGCGCGCGCGCGAGAACGCGTTTCCGCGCCAGGCGTGTGTTTTGTGTGTGTGTACCTATATGGATCGATAAGGGGATTTCCCATTTTTTACCCATGGGTAACCCTTTTTAAAGAAATGAATTTCCCACAGCGCAGTTTTAGTTTAACCCTTCGGTTTTTATCCCTCCTCACTTGCCAACCCCCCCCATCCCCCCCCCCCCCACCCCACCCCCCCCCCCCCTCTCTCCCCACCCCCCCTTTTTTTTAAATGCCCCTTTTTTTTTTTAGTTATACAATACTTGCTTGTCTTTTACGAGAAAAATGATCAAGGGGTATCATATGGTAGTTGCGTTATCTAAACTTTGGGTTCCCCCCCGTTTTTTTTTAAAAAACCTTTTCTTCCCTTGCCCATTCAAACACACCGTCTTTTTTTCCCCCTTCTGATGCTCCTAATTTTCCCTTTTTCTCTGTTGCTTTTTTTTATCATTTTTTTTTTTCCCCACCCTTCCCCCTTTGGTCTCTCTTTTTTTTTTTTCCTTGTTTCTATCTTACCTCTAATTTTGCTTCTTTTAGAGGAAAAAAATGTTATGGGTCCTGCCTGGATTTAAAAATTCCCGTTTTTTTCTTTGTTTTTTGTTGTTGTTTTTGTTCTATTTTCCCTTTTTGTCTTTAATTTCAATTTTGTTCACCCCGGGCCCAAAAAAAATAAACCCTGGGGGGGGTAAATCGGGCTGATTGTAATAGTTTTCTTCCCCCAATTATTTTTTGTCTGCCAAAATTTTGTTGCCATGTTTATTTTTTTTTTATTTTAAATGCCAGTCCCCCTTTGCCTTTTGTTTTTTAAAGGGGTTTATTTGGGAAAAAAAAAAGCCCGCAGCATTTATGTGATGTACCAGATTCATTTATTGTCCGGTTTTTTAAAATCTTGCTGTTGTTTTATGTTTATCCTGTCGTTTAATAGGGGGTAAAATTGCTTTTTTAAATGTATTCATTGGGCCCGTTGAGGGTTTTTCTTCCTTGTGCATCTCTCCTTTTCTCTCTCCTCTTTGTGTCTATTTTGTTTGGGTTTTCTTTTTTTTTTGAGGACCTGATTAAAAAAAAAATTTTTGAAATGTTATTTATTATCCTCATTAAAGATTTTTAATTTCAGATTTCAGATTTCTCTCTCTCTCCTCTCTCTCTCTTTTCTCTCTCCCCTCTCTCTCCTTCTCTCTCTCTCTCCTTTTCCCCTCTCTCCCTGTTGTGTGTGTGTGTGTTGTGTTGTGTGTTGTGTGTTGTGTGTTTGGGGGTGGGGTTGTGTGTGTGTGTGTGAGTTTGTGGTTTTGGTGTTGTGTTTAAACCTCTTCCCTTCCCCCTCCTTCCTCGATTCTTTCCCCCCCCCCACCCCCCCCCCCCCCCTTTTCCCATCCCTTTTCCCCCTTTTTTTTAGTCCCCTTTTTGTTCTTTTTTCTTCTTTTTGTTTTTCGTTTTGTTTTGTTCATTCATTTATTCATTCATTCATTTATTCATTCCTTCATTCATTCAATTTATTCATCAAATTTTTCATTCATTCATTCATTCATTTTCAGTCGTTCCATCCACCAATCATTCCCCCTTTAAGCATGAATTAATTGATCAATTTTATTCATTTATTCGTTCGTTCATTCGTTTATTTGCTTTATTTTTCCATGCAAGTCTTCTTTGTCTTTCCTTTTTTCCCAAAAGGGGTTCATGTGTAATGCTTTCCCCGTGACGGGGGTGACACAAAAACGGGTTTTTTCCCAAATTTTTTCTCTTTCCCGTTCTTGTTCGGTTTGATCTTGTCAGATCTATTTGGGGGGCACGTTTCTTTTACTGCAATCTAATTTCTCTGTTCAGGTTTGTCTTTCTTGCGCACATCTCTCCCCCTCTCTCTCTCCTCTTCTCTCTCTCTTCCTCTCTCCTCCTCTCTCTCCCTTTTCCTCTCTCTCTCTTCCCCTCTCTCTCTTTTCTCTCCCCTCTCCTCGCTCTCCCCTCTCCCTTTTTTCCCCTTCCCCCTCTCTCTCTCTCTCTCTTTTCCTCTCCTCCTTTCCCTCTCTCTCTCCCCTCTCTCTCTCTCTCCTCAGGGGTTTTCATCTCTCCTCTTCTCTCTCTCTCTCCCTTTTTTTTCCCCCTCCCTCTCCCCTCTTCCCCTCTTTTCCCCTCTCTCCCTCTCTTTTGTCTTCTGTTCCCGCCTCTCTCTCTCCTCTCTCCCCCCTCCTCTTTTCTTCTCTCTCTTTCTCTCCCCTCTCTCTCCTCTCCTCCTCCCTCTTCTCTCTCTCACCCCTCCCCTCTCTCAGGGGAAAACGAGGGTTTTACCAAAGGGGAGAAAATTTTTGTCCATGTGTTCAGCATTTTTCGAAATTTTGGCCAGACTAGAAAAAAAACTGTCCCTTGTAAGTTGTTCACAGGTTGTGTCAGCTGCCATGCCTTCCGATAACTTCTGTATAGACTGGTGTGTGGTGACAGCCTCATGTATAGCCCTTTGTATGGTGATAACCTCATGTATAAACCGGTGTATGGTGATAGCCTCATGTATAGACCGGTGCGTGGTGCGTTTGCGTCTGTTTATGCACAATGCACGTGGAAGTGGGTTAAACTTAAAGCCGCCCTGAGTGTGCCAATGTTAAAGTTGAAGATACGGGCATGTGGTGCCACCCTTGGACCGTTACTCTCCCTACTGTTCTGTGGACTTTTGTGACGGCGTTGTGGCGACGTGGAACTCAACCCTGGACCTGACTGTAAGCAAAACTTGTGTCAGTCCTGGCTTGGCTCTGGACGTTCCGCTGTTTTGTTCGTTGTTCCTTCGTTCTTTAATTTAATGTCTATCCACTTTACGGTGATCTTAAACAAAAACCAAGAGACAAACGAACAGGCATACAAACAAATAAAGACAAAACAGAAAAACACATGTAAAAGGGGCCGGTGTGTGTGTGTGTGTGTGTGTGTGTGTGTGTGTGTGTGTGTGTGTGTGTGTGTGTGTGCGTGCGTGCGTGCGTGCGTGCGTGCGTGCGTGCGTGCGTGCGTGCGTGCGTGTGTGTGTGTGTGTGTGTGTGTGTGTGTGTGTGTGTGTGTGTGTGTGTGTGTGTGTGTGTGTGTGTGTGTGTGTGTGTGTGTGTGTGTGTGTGTGTGTGCGTGCGTAAGGGGGGGGGGGGGGGCAAAAATATGTGTATTGTTTTAAAAATGTCATTAAAAGTGTATGGACTGTGGATGTAGTGTAGTATACTAATCTTTGCATGCATAGTCTATTCAATTAATGAGATACCAATAAGTGACCATCACTTTAACCCCATTCTAATCTGCCGGCATAACGGTAAACTGCTTTAGCCTTGATTCATATCTGAACATTTTTTAAGAAACAAAACATTTTAACCATTGAAATAATAAGAACAAATAACTCGAGAATCAAAGTAAATGTCCAATTGGACTCTTAACAATTGCCCTTACAAATTCTATTGCCTTCGCTTCGTTCCCAAAAACATCCCAAAAATTCGCGATTGATGGGTTCAAACTTAACCAAGTAGGTAAATATTTTTTAGTATTTCTGCAAAGGAAGATGACATGGAATAGTGTAATATTTTGGCCACAAATACAAGTGACATTTTTACAATATTTTGTTTTGTATGCATCAAGTCTGAGTCTAAAGATCAGACTCTTCAAAAGTCGTTCCTGGTGGAGATTGTGTCCCCGTTTTATATTTTACAAGCTTCTTAAAGAATTTTTCCTTGTTGTCCTTTATTATGTTTGGACACTCTTTTTGTCTTCCTATCACCGAATCCCATGATGCTTTACCTAAAAGGCTATAATTTTCATGCAAGGATAAAGGAATATTTATTTTTCTAAAGCTCTTTTCCTTAGCTGCCACATTTTTGGCTAACCGATCAACCCTTTCATTTGCTGCTAAACCGCAATGTGATGGAATCCAACAAAAGTCAATAGAAGAACCACGTAAAGACAAAAAATGAATTAAATGGTATACCTCAGATATCATTTCTCCTCTCACTCTTGTATGAGAATATCTTAAAGCTTGTAAGACAGATTTTGAATCGACACAAAATAATATTTGAAATATCGAATAAAAAATAAAAAATTATGGGAAACTAAGAAGATAGTTCAGTGCCATAACAATGGCAATCAGCTCTGCTGTGAATACAGAGAAATGTTTCCCAATGTGATACGATTTCTCTATTTTTGATGATGGAATTATGAATGCAGCACCTGATAATTGATTTTCAAGTAGAGAACCGTCTGTATATATTTTAAGATGGTTTATATAATTTTCGTTTATATGTGCCTTGACATATGTTGGCAGCATGGTCCCATCACTTTTCCTTAAATCTGTATAATTAATATCGAAATTAGCCTTACTAAGCTCCCATTGAGGAATATTACTGTAACTCGTTTGAAGAGCTACTGTTTGGGGTTCAACACCAGCATTTGTAAATAATTGGGACGTACAGGAGCCTATAGTTTTTACAGAATCAAAACTCTGTGCTCGCTTTGGAAAGTGTATTTCTGATTTTAAACCAGTTTCCTTGACACATGAATTTTGCATTGAATGACTCCTTAATATATATTTTGCTGAAGCAAATTTCATATTTCGGCAAAAGGCAAAATTCCTATTTCTGTGTAGGTTTTTAGTGTTGAGGCATGGACAGGGACACCGAGAGCTATCTTATAAGCTTTGCTATCAATGCTTTGCATCTTTGTTATCAAATATTTGGAGCTGAAAAGAATATTTCCTGAGCATAAGATAATTTTGATCTCACAAGCGCAGTTGCTAAATGAATAAGTACCTTACTATCTTTTCCCCACGACTGTCGACTTATCATTTTTAATAAGTTTTAATCCTTTTCTGGCTTTTGTCAGAATATTTTCCAAATAGTAGTTCCAATTCAATTTAAAAGTCAGGCTTACTCCTAGAAATTTAACAACTTTCTTATATTCAAGCGGCCTTCCATTTATTTGAAAAGAGGGTAGAAGTTTAGGATCATACCCAGAGTTGAAGAGAACCATATGCGATTTTTCATGTGAAAGGGTTAGTCCGTTTTCAATCATGTATTTACTGATTTTTTCTAGTTCATTTTGATATACCTTTTTAATGTAGTTAATTGATCTAATCGGTGTAAGCTTTTTTAGAGTAACGTTCATCCATATGCAAATATCATCCGCATATTGTGCTAGTTCGACGGAAGATCATGCATCAAAATGTTGAAAAAGATTGGGGCTATTACACCTCCTTGTGGGATTCCCATCTGTGTACGTCTTTGATTAGAGTAGGCATTACAACCTTAGTCTGTATTGTCTTTCACTTAAAAATGCCTTTATATATTATACATACAACCTAAAATATAATAATAACAATGTGCATTTCTTGCGCCTAATCTTTAAAAAGCCCTAAGCGCTTACAATAAAAGTAAATAAATCAAGAGAAGCAACCATATGATAAACAACAAAAGGCAATCTTCCAAATACCTATTGATCTTAGTTTGTTTAGAAGTTTTGAGTGCCAAACTTGGTCATATGCCTTTCTAATGTCAAAAAAGTGGCAAGTACGTTTTTCCTCCGTGAAACTGATGTTTAATCTGTGTGGTAATTTTTACTAATGATCAACTGATTATTTACTGTTCTAAAACCCGCCTTTCGTTTTGGTATTATACCATTTTTTTCACAGAAATGTTCAAGCCATTTTAGAATTATTTTTCCATAAGTTTTCCCCATGTGATGTGAGAGCGACATGCTGTAATTATTTTCATCTGATTTGACTTTTCCCTCCTTGGGAATAGGGGTAACAGGAGATCGTTTCCATAAGAATGGCTGAATCCCTTCAAACCAACATTTTTTGAAAAATGAACTTAGAAAAAGTGTTATATTAACTGGTAAATGTTTTATCATTCATTGGAAATTGCATCTGGTCCCACTGATTTTTTCTTGATCCAA
>JAFLJL010014754.1:43236-45736 GCA_018398815.1 Conus ventricosus | reverse complement strand
GTAAACAAAGGTTAAGAACTCTCTACGCATATATAGTGAGTGTATGTTCAATTCAATTCAATTCAAAAATTTTATTTATAGATGGAAACATTGAATAAGCGAACTGAATCACTTTTTTTCATCAAGCCATCTTAACAATGCTAATAATTATAATAGAAGAAGTGGGATGGGAGGGGGAAAGGGAATACAAACAATGCAATGGATAGGGAAAAAAATTAAATCACTGAACTTCAAACAAATAATTTTGCGCATTTAGCAATTCTGCGTATGTACGTATACAAAGTAGCATATACACGCATACAAAATTCTTTTTAAACATTATCAGTACATATGCATCAAATACAATCATTATTGACAATTTTAAAAGACATGCCAAGGAACAGCCATTACAGCAAAGTTGGGAAAACAATTATAAGTCATTATTTCTGTTTTCTTTGAGATAAACTTTAAGATTTCTTTTGAACGTTTTAAGGCTTGTCATACTTTTAAAATTTGGTGAAAGACCATTCCATAACGTTCCACCAGAATAAAGGAAACTTGATTTAAATAGGTTTATTTCTAGGTCTTGGAAGCATAAGTAAATGATTGTGTCTGAATTATTTATTATGAATGTGTTCATTATCTTTTTAGGAGCATCTCCGTTTAAAGTCTTGTGCATCAAGACTGCCTTATTGAAAAAAAGTCTATTACGGAAAGTGAGTATATTCAGTTTTCTATAGTCTTCAGTGGTTAGAGAATTTGATTTTAACAACACAAACTTTACTTTATGTGTGTGTGTGTGTGTGTGTGTGTGTGTGTGTGTGTGTGTGTGTGTGTGTGTGTGTGTGTGTGTGTGTGTGTGTGTGTGTGTGTGTGTGTGTGTGTGTGTGTGTGTGTGTGTGTGTGTGTGTGTGTTGTATTGTATGTAGTTGTATGTGTGGTGTGTGTGTGTGTGTGTGTGTGTGTGTGTGTGTGTGTGTGTGTGTGTGTGTGTGTGTGTGTGCGTGTACGTGCGTGCGTGTATGTGTGCGTGCGTACGTGCGTGCGTGCGCGCGCGTGTGTGTGTGTGTGTGTGTGTGTGTGTGTGTGTGTGTGTGTGTGTGTTGTGTGTGTGTGTGTGTGTGTGTGGTGTGTGTGTGTGTGTGGCGTGTGCATATGTCTGTTTATGTGTCACTGTGTGCGTGAGTGTGTCTGTATGTCTGTGCCTGAGAGAGAGAGAGAGAAGAGAGAGAGAGAGAGAGAGAGAGAGAGAGAGAGAGAGAGAGAGAGAGAGAGAGAGAGAGAGAGAGAGAGAGTACATTTTGATCCACCCCAACCCCCCAAAATCATATAAACAAAACAAGGAAACAAAGAACATAACGCTCAAGTATATTAGATCGATGTTCCCTACCTCTTCTTTTCAGAAACCCAATTGTTGCCGTGGCTTTGTCCTGTGAAATAATAAACAACAATTGTTCATGACATGCGTTATCCTTTTTTTTTCTTTTTTTGACAATGAAGAGGTCATGGAGTGCGATCGGGACAGTGCAAAGTGTGTGTGTGTGTGTGTGTGTGTGTGTGTGTGTGTGTGTGTGTGCGTGCGTGCGAGCGTGCGTGCGTGCGTGCGTGCGTGCGTGCGTGCGTGCGTGCGTGTGTGTGAGTGGATAGGCTGTCTCCTTTTGCTTGCTTTTTTTTTCTTAGGTGATATCACTGAACAATAAAAACAACAGAAAAAAAACAAAAAACATCATTTGTCTGTTGTAGATCCTGTGGAAGATTTCATGTCAAATTGAACGTAATTCTCCTTCTCCGACAAGTATGGCTGAATCCAGTGGGTTGTCGCCCTGAGTCTCCAGATGATCACATTTTTACGTCCATTTCCATTCACTGGTTTCCTCCTTCTCCTCCTCCTCAGCTACCCCCCCCCCCCTCATCCATGTGTTTCTGTTTCTCCTCTTTATTCTTCTAGTTGGCATCCTTGTTTGTCTTTCCTCTTTCAGGATGACAGTAACAGCGTGCTATACTTTTTCTTTAATCAAGAATGTGGAGTTCGAACCCAAACGGCACGATGTTGGTCAATCATGATTTCTGATGGGTCCAAGTATTCAGATCAACTCATATACAGAAGTCCGGAATGTAAGAACACACACACACACACACACACACACACACACACACACACACACACACACACACACACACACACACACACACACACACACACACACACACCACGCACGCACGCACGCACGCACGCGCGCGCGCATGCACGCACGCACGCACGCACGCACGCACGCGCGCACGCACGCACACACACACACACACACACACACACACACACACACACACACACACACACACACACACACACACACACACACACACCTACACACACAGGTCTTTTCTGAGCGGATACGGTTCCTGCCAACCAATATCAGAACTGCTGTTGAACCTTAGTGATGGATATTGAGACAGCAGCAATAATTATTCTATTTTGTTGTCTGATCCTCTGTTACCCCCTCAGTGGTATTAGACCCACGCC
>JAFLJL010014754.1:33236-38236 GCA_018398815.1 Conus ventricosus | reverse complement strand
GGGGGAAAGAGGAAGAGGACAGGAGGAGGGGGAGAGGAGGGGGGTGAGGATGGTGAAGGAGGTGTTCTGCAGAAGACACTTGCTGACTCCACAGCTGTCCAGCTAGCACCTGTTGTAGTCAGTGCTGGGGATAGGAAGAAATCCACGTCCTGGTTCCAGATTCTCTCAGCCCAGAGCCATGCTGTCAGGCCCCTCTCTCCCTCCCTGTTGTGTTTGGGCAAAATATTGGGACATATGTACTTAACACAGCGCCTAATGAACATACGTTCAGACCAAACATTGTTGCCGCTGTGAGTGATGTTCTGGTCGCTGTTGTTGCTGTTGCTGGTGGTGCTAGTGCCATCCAATCATCCTAGTCAGGGTCTGTGCAGTGACTGGCTGGGTGAGTCTCATCATACTCCTCCACCAGACTGTGCTCTCAAAACGACTGAAAATGTGTGTGTGGGGGCGCATGTACATCTGAATATTTATACATACCTGCGCGCGCGCGCACACACACACACACACACACACACACACACACACACACACACACACACACACACACACACACACACACACACACACACGCACACACTTTCGTTTCCATATATGCCGCAGTGAGAAGGCACCCAGCAAAAAGTCACAGTAATTCCTTTGATTGAAAGAAAGTGTATTAAATGATTTATTCAATTATCATATCTTGGCGTATGCGTGAATTAGGAGACTTTATCGAAAGAAGCCCTGCTTTCGAATCAGCACATATTAAAAGTTGACTGTTGTTTGTAGGAAAAGTTAGTATGAAATCCAAGGACTTCAATATAGCAAATAGTTCTGCACTGTATATAGATAAGTTGTTACCAAGATAAAATAACTTTTGAATTTGTAAACTAGGGATTACGAAAGCTGCTCCTGAATTTGAATTATCAAGCACTGAACCATCCGTATATATTTTTAAATGATTATTGTAATTATTTTCTAAATGAGAGCATACGTGAGTTTTTAAAACATTAGGTGAGTCATTTTTTGATAAATCTGTGTATTCTATATCAAAGATTGCTGTCGATTGTTCCCATTTTGGCATTGGAGAAAACGTTGGATTTTTAGCAATGTTATTTTGATCTATATTAGTTTTTCTCAGAAGATCGCCAGAATATAAGAACAGATAGATTTTGTCGAGAGTATGTTTTGAGCACGCTTTCCAAAGTCCTTTCTGAATCTAAGCATACCTCTTGAGAACAAAAATTTTTTTGTGAGAAACTTTTCAAAACAAACTTTGAAGCAGAAGCTTTTCGGAAGTCTGTGAGTGGTAAAACACCTACCTCATTGTATGTCCCTAAATTTGATGTATGTGTGGGGACTCCAAGGGCAATTTTATAAGCTTTGCAATCAACACTTTGAAGTTTATTTAAAAGATATTGAGGTGCATTAAAGAAAACTTCTTGAGCATAGCAAAGTCTTGAACGAACTAAAGCATTTGCTAAGACGGTTAATGTTTTAGAATCTTGAGCCCAGGATTGTTTATTTATAATTTTAAGGAAGTTTAAACTTTTCCTTGCTTTGTTTAGAATGTAATCAATGTGTGCATTCCACGTAAGTTTGCTACTTAATATGACTCCTAGAAATTTAACGTTTTTAACATAGTTTAAAATTATACCATCCAATGTAAATTTTGGTAGCTTTTCTGGATCATAACCAGAGTTGAAGAGCATCATGTGAGTTTTTTCTGTTGAAAGGGAAAGCCCATTTTCATGTAAGAATTTGTTTATTTTATTGAGCTCATGCTGGTATTTGATTTTGATGTAATTCAGAGATCGTAGAGAAGTATGGCGTTTCATAGTTACTTTCACCCATAAACATATATGGAAACGAAAGAGTAGATCGAGCTGCAAAACAAGCAGCCCAAAATAGTAATGATGCTGTTTCCGTAAATGTTCCATTAGATTTAACAGAATGCTATTCAATTATTAACAGAAAATCTCACGAAAATGCTAAAATCTTATTGTTAAATACAGATGTACAGTATAGTCGTAATTGTTTTAATCAACATGGCAGAGACAACAAAACCAGACCACCCAAGCATTTTATTTGCTCATCTAGAGAGATTGAGAGTCTTATTCATAGACTTCGTTTAAACTCAATCAAAACAAAATACTGTAACAATGTCAGATGTATGTGCGGAGAATCCTTAAGTGTCAATCATATATTGACACGTTGTTCAAAAACAAAAGACATTTTTAAGAAATTGGGTATTGACGGTTTCACTGATGGATCGACTCCTTTGTCCTTATCTAGCATACTTAACAATTATTCTGTTCTTCAATCTGTATGTAAAGGTTTATTGCATAGTTCACTGAGTATTTATTTGTAAAATTGTTAATTTATTGATTTGATAATTCAATTGTCCATTGTTACTAGTTTATCTATTCATTTATATAATTAGGATCAAGGTGGGGTACATGACAATACGTAGGACAAAAGGGATACATTTTTATTCCATTTTTTTTGTAAACCTTGTTACAGACATATCCACTTATTCTCATTCACTCACAAACTCACTATTCAAATTTTTGTTAATCTTATTATAGACACACCCGCTTACTCTCATTCACCCACAAACTCACTATTGTCTGAATCACTTTCAGTGGAAGGACACTAAATTGAAGAACACACGCACACACACACACACGCACGCACGCACGCACGCACACGCACACACATGTTTGAATACACTCATGCACGAATACTCTCTCATATGTTTCTATTTCATCTGTTATTCATTGTGCCCCCTTTCTCCATCGGTTTACATTGGGAATAAATCACATGGTGCAGTAAGTATAGGTTCGTACTTATATTTCAAGATAAGGGAGCGTGCAATGTTATATGGGTTTGATGTATAGTGTCCACTGTCATCTCCACGCGAGCTCTAGCTCTGAGGTTTTCAGAAAGAAACAATAATATGTATTCCACCCCACACCCACCCTTTCCGACACCCACGTGATCTCTTGTATTTGGCTACGGGCACAGTTATGGGAGTGGCCTTAAAAAAGGTTAAGGCTGATTCAGATTATTGTTTTGTCCCTTTTTTCTCTCTCCTTCTGCTTCTCATTTTTCTATTCTTCTTCTCCGCATTCTTCTTCTTCTTCTTCTTCTTCTTCTTCTTCTTCTTCTTCTTCTTCTTCTTCTTCTTCTTCTTCTACCGTTCATTTTCGTCCTTTCTTTCTGTCTTTTTGTCTTTCTTTCTTTCTGTTTATCTTTCTCCTTTCCTTCTTCTTCCCCTTCTTCTTTTTCTTTCTTTCTTTCTTTCTTTCTTCTTCTTCTTCTTCTTCTTCTTCTTCTTCTTCTTCTTCCTCTTCTTCTTCTTCTCCTCCTCCTTCTTTTACTTCTTCTACTTCTTCTTCTTCTTCTCTTTTTCTCCTGCTTCTTCTTCTTCTTCTTCTTCTTCTTCTCCTCCTCCTCCTCCTCCTCCTTCTTCTTCTTCTTCCTCCTCCTCCTCCTTCTACTCCTAATACTTCTTCTTCTTCTTTTTTGTGATCATGTCATTTGTGCATGCCCGCACAATCCCACAAGTTTCACTTTTTGCCTCATCTTTCAGAGCTTCTGGGTTTTCATCATTTATACTCACTTCCGTCGAAGGAAAAGAAAAAAAGGTTAGCCGAGTTTGAATTAAACGGCATGAAATTATCCCTCCAGGCGTGCCAGCGTTGGCGAAAAGGAATGAGAGCGGTTGCGTCGGCGAATGGGTGCGTGTCACGTCTTCATTGGACCCATTGCCCGAACGGAAAGAACACGTTTTGATTGTCACAGATAGTGGGATGACGTCATTGAATTAAATATATTGCAGCTATCCACGGCTTCCCAATATTTTAACTTCTGTTTTAAAATTTGACAACCACGATGAGATTACGACATGCATCAAATGCAAACTGTGGTATGTACAAGCTATGGTTGTGTTTTTAAGTCATTGGAAGTGACATAAAACACAACGTCGCCTTCAAACGATAAGAAAACAAGAGGAAACACAAGGTTACTTAAAGGACATCTCACAGTTTCCTTTCAATGAATTGTGAAGAAGTTAAAACTTCTTCCATAACTGAGTGTGGTCCTGACAATGCTTGTCAGAAAGAGAGTTGAAATGGGTTTTTTTGTTTTGTTTGTTGTTTTGTTTGTTGTTAGCATCAGATTTGTTTCACTGTGAAAGGTAACAAACGCACGTGGTCCTACCATTCATAATGGTTCGAATTTACGACTGTTGGGTCCACGTCTAAATGCTCCTTTAACCTGACCGTGCATTCCCATGAAAAAAAAGAAGAGAAAAGGTGCTTCATGGTACACGCAACTGAGGTAAAAAAAAAAAAAAAAAAAAAAAAGTATTGATTTGACGTTCTTTGCGTGCCAGAGATACGTTTTTGAGGTGACCGTTGTTTTTCTATGCAATGAAAAGGTTCATCCAAATAAAGTTGACACGAAAAGGGTACAACACTAAACAGATCGCCCTTGCTGTTGCTTCAGATCTGTAATGTTGATCTCTCTTCACCGTACTGTATGGTGCATCATGCGAATGCAGAGGAAAGAGGAGAGGTGGGGGAGGGTGTAAGAGGATAGTTTGGCCATGCCAGTTTTTACCTTAGAACTTGCGTGATCCTTTCCCAAGCTATGTGCATAACATAAAGAAAATGACATTCAATTTTCAAAACAGTTCTTCTTACAACTTCTTGAGTAGTAAGGTGGGGGACTTCTCACCCCTTAAAGCAGGTGCAGGAGAAGGTGCAGGAGATGACGTCAGCGCCTTAGGGACGAATCACATGACCGAGGATGCTCGCTGATGACATCGCGAGATCGATGTGACTTCCTTATTGATAGACCCTACGGGCGATTGCATTGCGTTGATGCAATCAGCTGTAAAAAAAACGTAAGACTGGTTATAGCGACTCGTGTTGTTTTGTTTTTGTTTAGGCTGTCTCCAGGTGCCACATGATGAAAAAAATCCCCCCCGAATGTACCTCTTAAAGCCCTAATAG
>JAFLJL010014754.1:15000-24269 GCA_018398815.1 Conus ventricosus | reverse complement strand
TCGATTGGTTTTAAAAATCTTAAGAGTTGACAGATAGACGTATAAATTAGCGTGCATGTGCTTTCATCGCCCTTAAGGCGTTTCTTAACGACACATCGATCACGATCGACAGTTCAAGCTTTCAGTGAATCCGCTGTTGGTTTTTGTTGAGTTGTCACCCTATAAGGCAGCTTAATAAAAAAAAACAATCAAACATCGAATCAAACAAAGACACCTAATAATCCCCAAATCTCATTCTTTAACTGGTAATGAACCGGTTTAAAGAGTCAGTCATGCTCAGCTAGTATGGGTTTAGTAGGTACAGTTCGGGCCTTTCAAGGAACTGACTCTCTTTTTTCATCATGTGTTGTCACCCTTGGAGACCAGCCTAAACAAAAACAAAACAACACGAGTCGCTATAAACCAGTCTTACGTTTTTTTTACAGCTGATTGCATCAACGCAATGCAATCGCCCGTAGGGTCTATCAATAAGGAAGTCACATCGATCTCGCGATGTCATCAGCGAGCATCCTCGGTCATGTGATTCGTCCCTAAGGCGCTGACGTCATCTCCTGCACCTTCTCCTGCACCTGCTATTAAGGGGTGAGAAGTCCCCCCCTTACTACTCAAGAAGTTGTAAGAAGAACTGTTTTGAAAATTGAATGTCATTTTCTTTATGTTATGCACATAGCTTGGGAAAGGATCACGCAAGTTCTAAGGTAAAAACTGGCATGGCAAACTATCCTCTTACACCCCTCCCCCACCTCTCCTCTTTCCTCTGCATCGCATGATGCACCATACAGTACGGTGAAGAGAGATCAACATTACAGATCTGAAGCAACAGCAAGGGCGATCTGTTTAGTGTTGTACCCTTTTCGTGTCAACTTTATTGGATGAACCTTTTCATTGCATAGAAAAACAACGGTCACCTCAAAAAACGTATCTCTGGCACGCAAAGAACGTCAAATCAATACTTTTTTTTTTTTTTTTTTTTTTACCCTCAGTTGCGTGTACCATGAAGCACCTTTCTCTTCTTTTTTTTTCATGGGAATGCACGGTCCAGGTTAAAGGAGCATTAGACGTGGACCCAACAGTCGTAAATTCGAACCATTTATGAGATGGTAGGACCACGTGCGTTTGTTACCTTTCACAGTGAAACAAATCTGATGCTAACAACAAACAAAACAACAAACAAAACAAAAAAACCCATTTCAACTCTCTTTCTGACAAGCATTGTCAGGACCCACACTCAGTTATGGAAGAAGTTTTTAACTTCTTCACAATTCATTGAAAGGAAACTGTGAGATGTCCTTTAGTAACCTTGTGTTTTCCTCTTGTTTCTTATCGTTGAAGGCGACGTTGTGTGTTTTATGTCACTTCCAATGACTTAAAAACACAACCATAGCTGTACATACCACAGTTTGCATTTGATGCATGTCGTAATCTCATCGTGGTTGTCAAATTTTAAAACAGAAGTTAAAATATTGGGAAGCCGTGGATAGCTGCAATATATTTAATTCAATGACGTCATCCCACTATCTGTGACAATCAAACGAGTTTCTTTCCGTTCGGCAATGGTCCAATGAAGACGTGACACGCACCCATTCGCCGACGCAACCGCTCTCATTCCTTTCGCCAACGCTGGCACGCCTGGAGGGATAATTTCATGCCGTTTAATTCAAACTCGGCTAACCTTTTTTCTTTTCCTTCGACGGAAGTGAGTATAAATGATGAAAACCCAGAAGCTCTGAAAGATGAGGCAAAAAGTGAAACTTGTGGATTGTGCGGGCATGCACAAATGACATGATCACAAAAAAGAAGAAGAAGAAGTATTAGGAGTAGAAGAGGAGGAGGAGGAAGAGAAGAAGAAGAAGAGGAGGAGGAGGAGGAGGAGAAGAAGAAGAAGAAGAAGAAGAAGAAGCAGAGAAAAAGAGAAGAAGAAGAAGAAGTAGAAGAAGTAAAAGAAGGAGGAGGAGAAGAAGAAGAAGAGGAAGAAGAAGAAGAAGAAGAAGAAGAAGAAGAAGAAGAAGAAGAAAGAAAGAAAGAAAGAAAAAGAAGAAGGGGAAGAAGAAGGAAAGGAGAAAGATAAACAGAAAGAAAGAAAGACAAAAAGACAGAAAGAAAGGACGAAAATGAACGGTAAAGAAGAAGAAGAAGAAGAAGAAGAAGAAGAAGAAGAAGAAGAAGAAGAAGAAGAAGAAGAAGAATGCGGAGAAGAAGAATAGAAAAATGAGAAGCAGAAGGAGAGAGAAAAAAGGGACAAAACAATAATCGAATCAGCCTTAACCTTTTAAGGCCACTCCCATAACTGTGCCCGTAGCCAAAATACAAGAGATCACGTGGGTGTCGGAAAGGGTGGGTGTGGGGTGGAATACATATTATTGTTTCTTTCTGAAAACCTCAGAGCTAGAGCTCGGCGTGGAGATGACAGTGGACACTATACATCAAACCCATATAACATTGCACGCTCCCTTATCTGAAATATAAGTACGAACCTATACTTACTGCACCATGTGATTTATTCCCAATGTAAACCGATGGAGAAAGGGGCACAATGAATAACAGATGAAATAGAAACATATGAGAGAGTATTCGTGCATGAGTGTATCAAACATGTGTGTGCGTGTGCGTGCGTGCGTGCGTGCGTGTGTGTGTGTGTGCGTGTGTTCTTCAATTTAGTGTCCTTCCACTGAAAGTGATTCAGACAATAGTGAGTTTGTGGGTGAATGAGATAGCGGGTGTGTCTATAATAAGATAACAAAAATTTGAATAGTGAGTTTGTGAGTGAATGAGAATAAGTGGATATGTCTGTAACAAGGTTTACAAAAAAAATGGAATAAAAATGTATCCCTTTTGTCCTACGTATTGTCATGTACCCCACCTGATCCTAATTATATAAATGAATAGATAAACTAGTAACAATGGACAATTGAATTATCAAATCAATAAATTAACAATTTTAAACAAATAAATACTCAGTGAACTATGCAATAAACCTTTACATACAGATTGAAGAACAGAATAAATTGTTAAGTATGCTAGATAAGGACAAAGGAGTCGATCCATCAGTGAAACCGTCAATACCCAATTTCTTAAAAATGTCTTTTGTTTTTGAACAACGTGTCAATATATGATTGACACTTAAGGATTCTCCGCACATACATCTGACATTGTTACAGTATTTTGTTTTGATTGAGTTTAAACGAAGTCTATGAATAAGACTCTCAATCTCTCTAGATGAGCAAATAAAATGCTTGGGTGTCTGGTTTTGTTGCCCTCTGCCATGTTGATTAAAACAATTACGACTATACTGTACATCTGTATTTAACAATAAGATTTAGCATTTTCGTGAGATTTCTGTTAATAATTGAATAGCATTCTGTTAAATCTAATGGAACATTTACGGAAACAGCATCATTACTATTTTGGGCTGCTTGTTTTGCAGCTCGATCTACTCTTTCGTTTCCATATATGTTTATGGGTGAAAGTAACTATGAAACGCCATACTTCTCTACGATCTCTGAATTACATCAAAATCAAATACCAGCATGAGCTCAATAAAATAAACAAATTCTTACATGAAAATGGGCTTTCCCTTTCAACAGAAAAAACTCACATGATGCTCTTCAACTCTGGTTATGATCCAGAAAAGCTACCAAAATTTACATTGGATGGTATAATTTTAAACTATGTTAAAAACGTTAAATTTCTGGGAGTCATATTAAGTAGCAAACTTACGTGGAATGCACACATTGATTACATTCTAAACAAAGAAAGGGAAAAAGTTTAAACTTCCTTAAAATTATAAATAAACAATCCTGGGCTCAAGATTCTAAAACATTAACCGTCTAGCAAATGCTTTAGTTCGTTCAAGACTTTGCTATGCTCAAGAAGTTTTTCTTTAATGCACCTCAATATCTTTTAAAATAAACTTCAAAGTGTTGATTGCAAAGCTTATAAAATTGCCCTTGGAGTCCCCACACATACATCAAATTTAGGGACATACAATGAGGTAGGTTTTTTTACCACTCACAGACTTCCGAAAAGCTTCTGCTTCAAAGTTTGTTTTGAAAAGTTTCTCACAAAAAAAATTTTTGTTCTCAAGAGGTATGCTTAGATTCAGAAAAGGACTTTGGAAAGCGTGCTAAAAAACATACTCTCGACAAAATCATCTGTTCTTATTCTGGCGATCTTCTGAGAAAAACTAATATAGATCAAAATAACATTGCTAAAAATCCAACGTTTTCTCCAATGCCAAAATGGGAACAATCGACAGCAATCTTTGATATAGAATACACAGATTTATCAAAAAATGACTCACCTAATGTTTTAAAAACTCACGTATGCTCTCATTTAGAAAATAATTACAATAATCATTTAAAAATATATACGGATGGTTCAGTGCTTGATAATTCAAATTCAGGAGCAGCTTTCGTAATCCCTAGTTTACAAATTCAAAAGTTATTTTATCTTGGTAACAACTTATCTAAATACAGTGCAGAACTATTGCCATATTGAAGTCCTTGGATTTCATACTAACTTTTCCTACAAACAACAGTCAACTTTTAATATGTGCTGATCGAAAGCAGGGCTTCTTTCGATAAAGTCTCCTAATTCACGCATACGCCAAGATATGATAATTGAAATAAATCATTTAATACACTTTCTTTCAATCAAAGGAATTACTGTGACTTTTTGCTGGGTGCCTTCTCACTGCGGCAATATATGGAAACGAAAGTGTGTGCGTGTGTGTGTGGTGTGTGTGTGGTGTGTGTGTGTGTGTGTGTGTGTGTGAGTGTGTGTGTGTGGTGTGTGTGTGTGTGCGCGCGCGCGCAGGTATGTATAAATATTCAATGTACATGCGCCCCCACACACACATTTTCAGTCGTTTTGAGAGCACAGTCTGGTGGAGGAGTATGATGAGACTCACCCAGCCAGTCACTGCACAGACCCTTGACTAGGATGATTGGATGGCACTAGCACCACCAGCAACAGCAACAACAGCGACCAGAACATCACTCACAGCGGCAACAATGTTTGGTCTGAACGTATGTTCATTAGGCGCTGTGTTAAGTACATATGTCCCAATATTTGCCCAAACACAACAGGGAGGGAGAGAGGGGCCTGACAGCATGGCTCTGGCTGAGAGAATCGGGAACCAGGACGTGGATTTCTTCCTATCCCCAGCACTGACTACAACAGGTGCTAGCTGGACAGCTGTGGAGTCAGCAAGTGTCTTCTGCAGAAAACCTCCTTCACCATCCTCACCCCCCTCCTCTCCCCCTCCTCCTGTCCTCTTCCTCTTTCTCCCTACCCTCCTTAAAATTTACCATCCGTAGAGCTTCCTCTCCACTGAGGTTTGCTCCGTCCATACTGTTGTCTCAGAGCTTCATGCAAAGGGCAATCCTGCAGTAGATGTGTTGTTGTCGTACTGCCGGTCGGCATGGGCACTGGTCTGACTGACCAATCCTGAACTTGGTAAAGAGGTGATTGTTCAGGCGGTTGTGGCCTGTCCGCAGCCTGAAGATGGCCACCTGCTCTGATCTTGTTAGTAGGTGGTACGGGTCATGTCAGCTCGACGGTGCCCTTGGGGACCTACAGCGCACGGCAGTATTCGTCAGGGGAACTGGCATTCCCATCTAGAGTATCGAGAAGAAGAAGAAGAAGAAGAAGAAGAAGAAGAAGAAGAAGAAGAAGAAGAAAAGAAGAAGAACTCACCATCCCATCTAGAGTATTCGAGAAGAAGAAGAGGAAGAAAAGAGAAGAAGAAGAAGAAGAAGAAGAAGAAGAAGAAGAAGAACTCACCATCCGACCTAGTAAGTATCCGACACCACCATCATTCCATCTTCACTGACCGTTCGCCCCACCTAACCCTCCTCGTGTTTGATGACAAATTTGATCTGAAATTGAAATGTTCGTAATACGGGTACTTGCTAAAGAGCAATGACGTCAAGTGAATGAAACATGATGACACGAGTCAGATAAAAAGAAACAGCACGACAGATTTTTGTAGGGTAAAATAAGGGTTAAGCGTCAGTAACAGGATCTGGTCGTTTCTTTTAAAGTTATGGGTGTTAGTTTCTAATATACATGTGCATATATAAACACACATATACGCAAGCAGCCACATGGGTTTGCTTGCACTAGTGCATGCGTGCATGCGCGCGCGTGCGCGCACGCACGCACACACACACACACACACACACACACACACACACACACACACACACACACACACAACACACACACACACACACACACACACACACACACACACACACACACACACACACACACACACACACACACACACACACACACAAATGAGGAAGAGGAGAAGAAAAAAAACAAAAACAAACTAGGTGAATTAAAAAGAGAGACAAAATTGGAAAACATTATCAGAATGAGCCTGATTTTTTGTTTTGTTTGTTTGTTTGTTTGTTTTGTTGTTGTTTTTTGTAACAAGCCACTCTCATATATGTGTCCATGGTTGAAAATAAAAGAGTATATAGATGTTGGAGAGGGTGGTGTTGGTGCGATGCATATTAATACTTTCTTTTCGAAGAGCTCTTATCATGAAGAAGAAGAAACACCCGAAGGTGCTGGGGAGGACCCAGAGAAGCACTGTCTTCGCCTGCCTTTAGAGCAGTCCTGTACCACCCTTGCAGGCCTGCGCTGTGTTGACGATGGGTACAGGCACGCGCAGGACACTCCATTAAGATATCAAGGGACATAACTGCTCCTGAACAGAGGTAAATTTGACTACAGGATGCAGCTCATAACAGCCGAAAGTAGCATCCCCATGGTGCACCAGCCCGTATTTCATGACTGCAGAGCCCCACCGGCGAAAAACACCACCACCAGCTGCCGAGCACACCCCACAGACCCAACCACCCCTGCCCACGGACAGATGAAGACAGCGCCACTCCAGACACAGCCAAGCTTTCGCCATACGGTCTTATGTGCCCTCAAGAGAGAATCCAAAGTTGTAGTCTTTCCCACTGTCAACAGACTTTCCCTGTGGTCAGTGGGTCCCTTTTCCCCACTGTCACTGGACCTTTCTCCAGGTCAGCCTATTTAAGGCAAAGAAGAAAAAGAAACACCCGAAGGTGCTGGGGAGGACCCAGAGAAGCACTGTCTTCGCCTGCCTTTAGAGCAGTCCTGTACCACCCTTGGAGGCCTGCGCTGTGTTGACGATGGGTACAGGCACGCACAGGACACTCCATTAAGATATCAAAGGGACATATCTGCCCTGAACAGAGGTAAATAGACTACAGGATGCAGCTCATAACAGCCTTAACGTAGCTCCCCATGGGTGTACCAGCCCGTATTTCATGACTGCAGAGCCCACCGGCGAAAAACACCACCCCCAGCTGCCGACACACCCCACAGACCCAACCACCCCTGCCCACGGACAGATGAAGACAGTGCCACTCCAGACACAGCCAAGCTTTCGCCATACGGTCCTTATGTGCCCTCAAGAGAGAATCCAAAGCTGGCGTGAAAATGACAGAGAACATGATAGCATAAAACCCATCTTAGATTTACAAGTGCTCTTACCTTGAAGTGCAAATACAAATCCGCATGTACTGCACCACGTGATTTATTCCCAATATAAATCAAGGGAGGGGGTGCGCAGAATAAAATTGGGACGCCCTAAAGAGCATGTCTGTAGGCCTATGTGTGCGTGTGCATGTCTGCTTATGAGTGCGTGTATGTGCGTATGTGCAATTGTGTGAGTGCATGTGTGTGTGTGTGTGTGTGTGTGTGTGTGTGTGTGTGTGTGTGTGTGTGTGGTGTGTGTGTGTGTGTGTGTGTGTGTGTGTGTGTGTGTGTGTGTGGAGGAGGAGGAAGGAGGGGTTGCTTTGTTGTGAGTGCTTCTCTACATGCTTATGGAGAAGGAGGAGGGGGAAAAAAGGGGAGAGGGCAGAAGAGAGAGGAAAGAGAGAGAGAGAGAGAGAAGAGAGAGAGAGAGAGAGAGAGAGAGAGAAGAGAGAGAGAGAGAGAGAGGAGAGAGAGAGAGAGAGAGAGAGAGAGAGGAGAGAGAGAGAGAGAGGGAGAGAGAGAAAGGGGGGGTAGAGAACGTGGGTGGGGATATCTGGAATCAGGAAATGAGTGTCATTCAGCCTGGAGTGTGCTTGTGGGCGTTGCCTGCATAGGGTCTCTGAACCTGCCAGGAAATTATGGGCATCTTCCTCCTTCAACGAGACAAAAAAAAAACCCAGATATTATGGACATCTTCCTCCTTCAACGAGACAAAAACCAACCCAGAAATTATGGGCATCTTCCTCTTTCAACAAAAGAAAAAACAAACTGCCCAGAAATTATGGGCATCTTCCTGCTTCAACGAGACAAAAAAACAGCCCAGATATTATGGGCATCTTCCTCCTTCAACAAACAAAAAACAAGCAGCCCAGAAATTATGGGCATCTTCCCCTTCAACAAAACAAAAAAACAGCTCAGAAATTATGGGCATCTCCCTTCAACAAAACAAAAACAGCCCAGAAATTATGGGCATCTTCCCCCTTCAACAAAACAAGAAACAGCCCAGAAATTATGGGCATCTTCCTCCTTCAACGAAATAAAAAAAACAACGCAGAAATTATGGGCATTTTCCTCCTTCAACAAAACAAGAAACAGCCCAGAAATTATGGGCATCTTCCTTCTTCAAAGAAAGAGAGAACAACCCAGAAATTATGGGCAGCTTCCTCCTTCAACGAAAAAAAAACAGCCCAGAAATTATGGGCATTTTCCTCCTTCAACGAATGAAAAAAAAACACAGAAATTATGGGCAGCTTCCTCCTCAACAACAAAAAAAAACAGCCCAGAAATTATGGGCATCTTCCTCCTTCAACGAAAGAACAAAAAACAGAAATTATGGGCAGCTTCCTCCTTCAACGAAAGAAAAAACAGCTCAGAAATTATGGGCATCTTTCTCCTTCAACGAAAGAAAAAACAGCTCAGAAACTATGGGCATCTTTCTCCTTCAACGAAAGAAAGCAAGGCAAACGTTTGCCTGCATTCTGTCACCACCACCACCACCACCACCACCACCACCACCACCACCACCACCACTGTCACCCCCTTCACCCTCACGTCCTTAAGGAAAAGAAGCTTTAAAATCTCTTAAGCCAGATCAGGAGACAGATGATTTTATGGAGACAAATCTCCCACAGAATCAAAGAGGGGCAAAATCAATGACAAAATCAGAAAGATGAGAGGAGAAAGAGCGAGAAAATTAAAGGAAAAAAAAAAGAAGGAAATGTGAGTCGGAAGAATGTTTCAGTTTC
>JAFLJL010014754.1:5000-7500 GCA_018398815.1 Conus ventricosus | reverse complement strand
ATTGTCGGTTTATTTGCCAAAATGTCCTGACAATCAAAACACAGAGTGGATTCGTACTTTACAAGACCAAAACGATAAGTGGCTAATTGCAGTGATTTCAATTCACACCCCCCCCCTTTTGGGATAATGAGTGCAAAATCAAAACGCATAACAGATCCTTGAAAATGTAGTAGACTCTTCACTCTGTATACTGAATGATGGTAGTGTCACTCGAATCCCGGATATTTCATATCATCGGGCTTCAGCGATAGACCTAACTCTCATGTCGGCTGCAATCGCTCCAAGCTGTGAATGGGACACATTTAAAGACCCCTAGGCAGTGATCATTACCAATAGTTATTTCCATCAAAGTAACACAAACTATTTCTGATCTCACAAAAGATCAAATCCCAAAATTTAACTACAAACAAAGCTGATTGGGATAGATTTGAAACATGCTTTCTATTTGCAATTGCGAGGAGATGATGGTTGATGATGTTGATACAAGCTACATGAAATTTGTTGATACTGTTTTGCGTGCAGCTGAGCTTTCTAAATGTTATCCTGAGAAAACAAGAAAAATATAAAGGAAATGTTTGGTGGAATGTTTCCTGTGAAGAAGCAAGAGAACAAAAAATGGAGGCTTATAAAATGTATCTAAAAAAATAAAACAGATCCAGAAAAGATTGCTGAAAAAAAAACAAAGCAAAAAATCACAGTAATAGAGTGAATGAAAAGGCAAAGGAAGAATATTGGTCAAATTTCTGTGAAAATGAGGTTCAAAATCATAAAGATCTCCAGAAAACTTGGAAAAAAAAAAAGAAATGAAAAATGGAATAAGTCCTCCGGGTACCCCTTAAAATTGGAAAATAACGAATTTCCTTCCAATTTTGAAAAGGCTGAAGCATTTGCAGATGCATTTGCAAAAATAGTAACTTCGAAGGCCTCTCATAAGAACAAAAACAGCTAGAGAAAAAAAATGGACGAAAACGAAGACAATGAAAAAAGTCCCAATAACAATCACCATGCAAATGCTCCTATTACTTTTCAGGAAACAAAGATGCAATTTCAAACCTTGGATCAAAGAAAAAATCAGTGGGACCAGATGCAATTTCCAATGAAATGATAAAACATTTACCAGTTAATATAACACTTTTCTAAGTTCATTTTTTCAAAAATTTGGTTTGAAGGATTCAGCCATTCTTATGGAAACGATCTCCTGTTAACCCCTATTCCCCAAGGAGGGAAAGTCAAAATCAGATGAAAATAATTACAGACATGTCGCTCTCACATCACATGTGGGAAAACTTATGGAAAGAATAATTCTAAAATGGCTTGAACATTTCTGTGAAAAAAATGGTATAATACCAAAACGAAAGGCGGGTTTTAGAACGGGTAAATAATCATTGATCATTTAGTAAAAATACCACACAGATTAACATCAGTTTTCACGGAGGAAAAACGAACTTGCCACTTTTTTGACATTAGAAAGGCATATGACCAAGTTTGGCACTCAAAACTTCTAAACAAACTAAGATCAATAGGTATTTGGAAGATTGCCTTTGTTGTTTATCATATTGGTTGCTTCTCTTGATTTATTTACTTTTTATTGTAAGCGCTTAGGGCTTTAAAGATTAGGCGCAAGAAATGCACATTGTTATTATTATTATTTTAGGTTGTATGTATAACTATATAAAGGCATTTTTAAGTGAAAGAACAATACAGACTAAGGTTGGTAATGCCTACTCTAATCAAAGACGTACACAGATGGAATCCCAAAAAGAGGTGTAATAGCCCCAATCTTTTTCAACATTTTGATGCATGATCTTCCGTCGAACTAGCACAATATGCGGATGATATTTGCATATGGATGAACGTTACTCTAAAAAAGCTTACACCGATTAGATCAATTAACTACATTAAAAAGGTTTTATCAAAATGAACTAGAAAAAATCAGTAAAATACATGATTGAAACGGACTAACCCTTCACATGAAAATCGCATATGGTTCTCTTCAACTCTGGGTATGATCCTAAACTTCTACCCTCTTTTCAAATAAATGGAAGGCCGCTTGAATATAAGAAAGTTGTTAAATTTCTAGGAGTAAGCCTGACTTTTAAATTGAATTGGAACTACTATTTGGAAAATATTCTGACAAAAGCCAGAAAAGGATTAAACTTATTAAAAATGATAAGTCGACAGTCGTGGGGAAAAGATAGTAAGGTACTTATTCATTTAGCAACTGCGCTTGTGAGATCAAAATTATCTTATGCTCAGGAAATATTCTTTTCAGCTCCAAAATATTTGAAACAAAGATGCAAAGCATTGATAGCAAAGCTTATAAGATAGCTCTCGGTGTCCCTGTCCATGCCTCAACACTAAAAACCTACACAGAAATAGGAATTTTGCCTTTTGCCGAAAATATGAAATTGCTTCAGCAAAAATATATTAAGGAGTCATTCAATGCAAAATTCATGTGTCAAGGAAACGGTTTAAAATCAGAAATACACTTTCCAAAGCG
>JAFLJL010014752.1:79696-83168 GCA_018398815.1 Conus ventricosus | reverse complement strand
CGGCCAATTAAGCTTAGTGGAGAGGCTTCACAGAGACGGTGCGATCCACCCAGACTGACTAAGCCGTTTTGACCGACGCCTCGATGTCTAGCGAGACGAGTCGTAGCGCCGGGCTCAGGCTCATCTGGCCACTTTGTGGAACCAGCGTCATTGTTAATCAGACGTCGTGGCGCCCACCCAGACTCAGCTGGCCAATTTACACTGACCAGTGTCCACGACTTAAGCCACACGGCGCCAGTTAAGTAGGAAAGGGGGGAAGGTAGTGTGTGGTGGGGGTGAAATCTAGCTAATCAATTAAATGACCGATTGACCACCACAGAGAGTAAGGTGTGTAGGCGTGACTGTCATGATTTGAATATCCAATGGAATTAGAGGGAGATAACTTCGGGGTATCAGGCGGTAAAAATACTGACCAATGGTACTGGCCCTTGGACACGGGGTTAGGGCATAAAGGAATGCGTGAGGGAGAGAGAGGGGAAGGAGGAAAACGAACAGACAGAGAGAGAGAGGGAGAAGTTCGGGGAAGTAGGCTCTCGCCTACAGGAAGGCAGGGAGATGAAGGAGAACGAGGGGAGAACGAACAGGGAGAGAGAGAGAGAGGTTCGGAGTGTAATCTCGGAGGAGAGAAAAGCAGAGAGATGAGGGGAGGAGAGAAGAGAACCAAGTTGAGAGATTAGCATGAGATAGTCTGCAGAGGAAGGACTGAGGAGAGATGTGGAGAGAGAGAGAGAGTTGCTAATTAATGAAGAAGAAAAGAAAGAAAAGAAAAAAAAAAGAAAAGAAAAGCAACCATGTCCATTTGATAAGAGCAGACTAGAAGAGAGAGAGAGAGAGAGAGTGCAATGTGTTAATGCAGGAAGAAAGAAAGGAGAACAGATCGATGTTGATAGTCACTGTTCTATCCTCACTGGGGTTCGACCTCATACTTGGCCAGCGCCACTTCCATCAGCAGTCCAGCCTGACCGGTGCCAGCAGTCCAGCTTGACCGGTGCAAGTAGACCAACACCAGTGCCAGCAGTTGTGTCGTGTTGTGAAAGTGACAGTGAAAAGAAAAAGAAAAGAAAAGAAAAGACAGTGATTCGTGAATAGTTAAGATCACCTGGCCAGGTAAAGTAGAAATCTATTTATACCCGGGTTAGTTAATGATGGTTTAGATAAATGATTTTGTGAAGTTCAGGAAAGAGAGAATGTTTTATTTCATTTGATTCCATATGCATTGATGTTTCGTTCTATGATCATGTGTAGTAAAGTTATAGACTTTACTAGTGGTTTGATGTGACGAATGCATGATATATGAATGAGATTGTAAGCAAGCTGTGAGTGTGTTTGGGCTGTGCGCTAGTCCTTCCTCCACTGACATCACCCGAAGTTGACAACATAGATCAATACATACATACATGCATACATGCATACAGACATGCATGCATATGTACATTCATAATATGTATACATACATACGTACATACATACATACATACATACATGCATACATACACACACATACATACATACGTACACACATACATACGTACATACATACATACATACATACATACATACATACATACATACATACATACATACATACACGTATATATGTAGTTAGAAACAAACACAAACCATATTCATGAGAAAATTAAACGCAACAGGCAATGCATGAGTATATTTGGGAACAGAAACTATTTAGAGAGAGAGAGAGAGAGAGAGAGAGAGAGAGAGAGAGAGAGAGAGAGAGAGATGCAAATACACACTCGCGCGCCTGAGAGCGCGGGGTGCAATGAAAGACACATTAATGGCACAAAATGATCGATGTATTTTGGCGTAGAGTGGAGTCAGTTTTGAAACATTTATCAGACATTTATAGAACCGGACCTGAGTACGGAATGATCACTATATTTTTTGGTGTACTGTTCCGTCAAATCTGAGACGTTTATCCCATAGTGGCAAAAACTGGATTTTACTTGTTTTAATGTTTGATTCATGTTTTACCTTCTTAAAGAATATGATCCCATAATTAACTCCAGAACACGCCAGGCTAGATTTGTATAAGATAATCATTGCAAACAGGAGGAAAAAAAAGGGGGGGGGGGGGTTATTTCATGTGAATGACGATAGTCGTGAAAAGTTAACATATTTGCTAGAGAAAATGGAGCATTTCACGGAGTATCTTATGCATAGAGAGACAGACAGACAGACCGACCGACCGACAGACAGACAGACAGGCAGACGGACGGATAGACAGATAGACAGTCAGACAAACAGGTGGGTAATCAAACAGACTGATAGACAGACAAAGAGAAATAGTGAATCAGAGAGAAATATACTGCAATGCCTTCGTTGTTATAGCTTTCCAAAGTAAAGTGGCTTCACCAAGTTTGCTGCTTGTGCAACATGTCCGAATTCGTCGCTTTATGTCATCATTACGACGATACGCAGACGCAGTCACGAGTTTCTGTCGCAACTGTGAAAAATGACAGGAGCTGCCTTCGCCGAATGTTGCAGTTGCGACACTCTGACAGGAAGTCCAGTGACAGTTGACAGTACTGGAAGGAAGGCAAACCACTTTGGACAGAACCAACGTGTCCGAGAGAAGTGCATCTAATGATATATATGGCTGAGGGTATTTTCTGCTGCATCACTAACACGGATAGCAGAAGAAGGAACAGTTCTGACTTCATATTAATTAGGGGTAGCTGCAAGACTTGTGGGTGTTGTTGATGATGGTGACTACAATAATGGTGGTGGTAATAGCATTGTAAAAATTAAGATTCGCAGAGCATGAGTGGTAGTGAGGTTAAGGTTGAAGTGAACCTTGCGCTTCCCCTTTATAGGAACTGGACAATATTTGTTTCAGTATTCAAATCCACGTGCATTCTGTCAATGTCACATCCAACGCACTGCCAGGCATTACAGGTTCATGAATAATGATGATAATAAATCCCCTTCTATTATCCTCTCTACACCTCCATGTCCCCACCTCACCCCCTCCTAACCATTCCCAAATCTACTTTCCAAACTTGAACATAAGCTGAGTTTGTTCTGTGTCAAGTACTGTTTTTGAAATAACGCATCTAAAAAAACGGCTGTCGTTGGAAACAAATTAATAAAACAAAATCCCAACAAGAACAACAACAAAGAAACAAAAATGAAAGCATTATGCGCTACTTCTGGATGGGAATTGCATAACAGAAGAACATTAGTTCACTACGCAATACATGAACGTTATATCCGGTAGCTGTACCGCTGCTACCACTGCTGCTGTGATCAAACAATTCGATGAGGCAGCAAGCAAGGAATAGCAGGAACAGCGCCAGCAGCCGTTCTCTACATTGCGGAAAAGCAGCCGTTCTATACGAGGCGGAAAAGATCAAGGCCATGGTGTTGATGCTGCTGATGAAACGTGCAGACAGTATCGGCAGCATTGGCAGATAAACCTGTCTCTGACAGTTCCAGAGTGGAGGCAATGTGGGTG
>JAFLJL010014752.1:72196-74696 GCA_018398815.1 Conus ventricosus | reverse complement strand
AGACAGACAGACAGAGAGAGAGAGAGAGAGTGTGTGTGTGTGTGTGTGTGTGTGTGTGTGTGTGTGTGTGTGTGTGTGTGTGTGTGTGTGTGTGTGTGTGTATACATGTGTAATGTCTGTGCGAGCCACGCACATATTTGTGTGTCCGTATTTGTATTGTATTTGTGTGAAACTGGAAAAACATGCGAAACATGCACGTGTGTATACATGCATATATACACATATATCTGTACATGTATGTATGTATGTATATATATATATATATATATAATATATATATATATATATATATTGAATTATAAACAAGCTTGCTCTTATGTCTTAGATTGAAGAAATAGGGGGAGATAAGCATTCATATCTGCAGTGGTAGATGATTCTGCCTAACTAGCAGTATGTGCTTGAGTGGGTGAATGGGAAAAAAAATGCTTCTCACAATGAACCTTCAGCAAGCTTATAGTCTCCAAGGGGAGACACGCTCCAATAGGAGGGAAACTCACTAACATATAACTCCTGGTCATATACCGATATTTCGAAACTTGGTTGTTTCTCCTCAGTGACCGCGGAAAGTGGTAATTTGACTCCTCTGCCTTTTCAGTTTTAAGAAGACTGCAATCCAGAAAAGGCTGGTGTGCAATACCGTAGAGGAGAGCGTTTTATTTAGCTTGAAACAAGCTTGTAGGTTTTTAATTTTTCCATTTTAAAATCCTATTTTAAACTGTTATATATATATATATAATATATTATATATATATAAATATATATATATATAATATATATATATATTATATATAATATATATATACAAACATACTACTGTATGCACACCAGCCTTTTCTGGGATTGCATTCTTCTTAAAACTGAAAAGGCAGACGAGTCAAATTACCACTTTCCGCGGTCACTGAGGAGAAACCACCAAGTTTCGAAATATTGGTATATGACCAGGAGTTTATATGGTAGTAGTTTTTCCTCCCTATTGGAGGGTGTCTCCCCCTTGGAGACTATAGCTTGCTGAAGGTTTCATCGTGAGAAGCATTCCCCCACCCCCCATTCACCCACAAAAGCACATACTGTTAGTTAGGCAGAATCATCTACCACTGCAGATATAAATGCTTATCTCCCCCTATTTCTTCAATCTAAGACATAAGAGCAAGCTTTGTTTATAATCATATTTCTTGCAGTCATTGCAACACCAAGCTGCTCTGTAAGTTGCTGGAACGGTGCTCGGTACTTATCCTTGGAATTTATTAGTTTGTTGTATTTTAGTCCTTGCGGATTCATTCCAAGAACTGGCCCTCAGCACTTGTGTCTTAAGAGGATATCTTTTTATATTTTCTACTTTTCACAAGAAAATGTAGCTTGTTTTGCTCTTTCATGATTTTCTTTTGCTTCTTAGGTGGCACCTTTGGTTGGTTTTTTTGAAAACTCAACAAACATACTACGGTATTGCTCACCAGCCTTTTCTGGGATTGCATTCTTCTTAAAACTGAAAGGCAGAGGAGTCAAATTACCACTTTCCGCGGTCACTGAGGAGAAACCACCAAGTTTCGAAATATCGGTATATGACCAGGAGTTATATGTTTAGTGAGTTTCCCTCCCTATTGGAGGGTGTCCCCCCCTTGGAGACTATAAGCTTGCTGAAGGTTCATTGTGAGAAGCATTTTTTTTTACACCCCATTCACCCACTCAAGCACATACTGTTAGTTAGGCAGAATCATCTACCACTGCAGATATGAATGCTTATCTCCCCTATTTCTTCAATCTAAGACATAAGAGCAAGCTTTGTTTATAATTCAATATATAAATATATATATAGATATATATATATCATCATCATCATCATTCTCTTGCCCATGATGGGCGTAGAGGAGAGATGAGAGACACTCTCGAAGCCAGGCACCGCCATCCGGCCCTGTCCTCTGCCTGTCGCATCAGCGTGGGGCCATCCATCCTGGTCCATTCTTTGATGTTGTCAATCCAGCATTTGGTTTGTCGTCCCCTTCGTCTGCCGCCTTCCAGCGTGCCCTGGATGACTGTTTTGGGCAGTGAATTGTGGCGTATGACATGCCCAAACCACGACAGCTTCCTCTTCTTGACTGTTGCCAAGAGGGTTCTTGGGGGCCTGCAAGTGATGTTATTTGGCTCCTCACAAGGTCGTTTGTATCGCAACAGCAGCAATGGCAAAGCTAAACAAGATCTGGAAGAGCAGGGAGATCAGCTTTCCTACAAAGATGAAGCTGTACAAGTCCCTGGTGCTGTCCATCCTGCTGTATGGCTGCGAAAGCTGGACCATGACAGCAGAGACCACCAAGAGAATCCAGACGTTTGAAACTAAATGCTTCAGGCGCTTGCTCGGGATCTCTTGGCAAGACCGGAAGACAAACGATATATATATATATTGAATTATAAACAAGCTGCTCTTATGTCTTAGATTGAAGAAATAGGGGAGACTATAAGCTGGAGACTATAAGCTTGCTGAAGGCTCATTTTGAGAAGCAATTAT
>JAFLJL010014752.1:0-61196 GCA_018398815.1 Conus ventricosus | reverse complement strand
ATGGTACGGGCCCTTTGGGCCCGGGGGTTAGGCAAAAAGGAAGCGTGAGGGGAGGAAGGGGAAGAGAAAACGAACAACAGAGAGAGAGAGGGAGAAGTTCGGGAAGTAGGCTCTCGCCTACAGGAAGGCAGGGAGATGAAGGAGAACGAGGGGAAACGAACAGGGAGAGAGAGAGAGAGGTTCGGAGTGTAATCTCGGAGGAGAGAAAAGCAGAGAGATGAGGGAGGAGAGAAGAGAACCAAGTTGAGAGATATACATGAGATAGTCTGCAGAGGAAGGACTGAGGAGAGATGTGGAGAGAGAGAGAGAGTTGCTAATTAATGAAGAAGAAAAGAAAGAAAAGAAAAAAAAAAAGAAAAGAAAAGCAACCATGTCCATTTAAATAAGAGCAGACTAGAAGAGAGAGAGAGAGAGAGAGTGCAATGTGTTAATGCAGGAAGAAAGAAAGGAGAACAGATCGATGTTGATAGTCACTGTTCTATCCTCACGGGGGTTCGACCTCATATTTGGGCCAGCGCCATTTCCCATCAGCAGTCCAGCCTGACCGGTGCCAGCAGTCCAGCTTGCCCGGGTGCAAGTAGACCAACACCAGTGCCAGCATTTTGTGTCGTGTTGTGAAAGTGACAGTGAAAAGAAAAAGAAAAGAAAAAAAAAGACAGTGATTCGTGAATAGTTAAGATCACCTGGCCAGGTAAAGTAGAAATCTATTTATACCCGGGTTAGTTAATGATGGTTTAGATAAATGATTTTGTGAAGTTCAGGAAAGAGAGAATGTTTTATTCATTTGATTCCATATGCATTGATGTTTCGTTCTATGATCATGTGTAGTAAAGTTATAGACTTTACTAGTGGTTTGATGTGACGAATGCATGATATATGAATGAGATTGTAAGCAAGCTGTGAGTGTGTTTGGGCTGTGCGCTAGTCCCCTTTCCTCCACTGACATCACCCGAAGTTGACAACATAGATCAATACATACATACATGCATACATGCATACAGACATGCATGCATATGTACATTCATAATATGTATACATACATACGTACATACATACATACATACATACATGCATACATACACACACATACATACATACGTACACACATACATACGTACATACATACATACATACATACATACATACATACATACATACATACATACATACATACACGTATATATGTAGTTAGAAACAAACACAAACCATATTCATGAGAAAATAAACGCAACAGGCAATGCATGAGTATATTTGGGAACAGAAACTATTTAGAGAGAGAGAGAGAGAGAGAGAGAGAAGAGAGAGAGAGAGAGAGAGAGAGAGATGCAAATACACACTCGCGCGCCTGAGAGCGCGGGTGCAATGAAAGACACATTAATGGCACAAAATGATCGATGTATTTTGCGTAGAGTGGAGTCAGTTTTGAAACATTTATCAGACATTATATAGAACCGGACCTGAGTACGGAATGATCACTATATTTTTTGGTGTACTGTTCCGTCAAATCTGAGACGTTTATCCATAGTGGCAAAACTGGATTTTACTTGTTTTAAATGTTTGATTCATGTTTTACCTTCTTAAAGAATATGATCCCATAATTAACTCAGAACACGCCAGGCTAGATTTGTATAAGATAATCATTGCAAACAGGAGGAAAAAAAAGGGGGGGGGGGGGGTTATTTCATGTGAATGACGATAGTCGTGAAAAGTTAACATATTTGCTAGAGAAAATGGAGCATTTCCACGGAGTATCTTATGCATAGAGAGACAGACAGACAGACCGACCGACCGACAGACAGACAGACAGCAGACGGACGGATAGACAGATAGACAGTCAGACAAACAGGTGGGTAATCAAACAGACTGATAGACAGACAAAGAGAAATAGTGAATCAGAGAGAAATATACTGCAATGCCTTCGTTGTTATAGCTTTCCAAAGTAAAGTGGCTTCACCAAGTTTGCTGCTTGTGCAACATGTCCGAATTCGTCGCTTTATGTCATCATTACGACGATACGCAGACGCAGTCACGAGTTTCTGTCGCAACTGTGAAAAATGACAGGAGCTGCCTTCGCCGAATGTTGCAGTTGCGACACTCTGACAGGAAGTCCAGTGACAGTTGACAGTACTGGAAGGAAGCAAACCACTTTGGACAGAACCAACGTGTCCGAGAGAAGTGCATCTAATGATATATATGGCTGAGGGTATTTTCTGCTGCATCACTAACACGGATAGCAGAAGAAGGAACAGTTTCTGACTTCATATTAATTAGGGTAGCTGCAAGACTTGTGGGTGTTGTTGATGATGGTGACTACAATAATGGTGGTGGTAATAGCATTGTAAAAATTAAGATTCGCAGAGCATGATGGTAGTGAGGTTAAGGTTGAAGTGAACCTTGCGCTTCCCCTTTATAGGAACTGGACAATATTTGTTTCAGTATTCAAATCCACGTGCATTCTGTCAATGTCACATCCAACGCACTGCCAGGCATTACAGGTTCATGAATAATGATGATAATTAATCCCCCTTCTATTATCCTCTCTACACCTCCATGTCCCCACCTCACCCCCTCCTAACCATTCCCAAATCTACTTTCCAAACTTGAACATAAGCTGAGTTTGTTCTGTGTCAAGTACTGTTTTTGAAATAACGCATCTAAAAAAACGGCTGTCGTTGGAAACAAATTAATAAAACAAAATCCAACAAGAACAACAACAAAGAAACAAAAATGAAAGCATTATGCGCTACTTCTGGATGGGAATTGCATAACAGAAGAACATTAGTTCACTACGCAATACATGAACGTTATATCCGGTAGCTGTACCGCTGCTACCACTGCTGCTGTGATCAAACAATTCGATGAGGCAGCAAGCAAGGAATAGCAGGAACAGCGCCAGCAGCCGTTCTCTACATTGCGGAAAAGCAGCCGTTCTATACGAGGCGGAAAAGATCAAGGCCATGGTGTTGATGCTGCTGATGAAACGTGCAGACAGTATCGGCAGCATTGGCAGATAACCTGTCTCTGACAGTTCCAGAGTGGAGGCAATGTGGGTGATCTTTCCCTGTTGTCTTTCTTCGTCTCTCCCACCCACCTTCTTCCTTTCTCACCTCGCCCTCTCCCACTAAAAGAAGTACATATGTCAATAGCTTCCGCCCACCCTAGCGCACATTTTTCTCTTTTGTTTTTTTCCTTGCAGTGTCACACAATTGCTTCATGTTTTCAGAAAATGTACACTGTAGATAGATAGATAGATAGATAGATAGATAGATAGATAGACAGATAGACAGATAGACATATACATACATAATATATTATAGAGAGAGAGGTGTGTGTGTGTGTGTGTGTGTGTGTGTGTGTGTGTGTGTGTTGTGTGTGTGTGTGTGTTGTGTGTGTGAGAGAGAGAGAGAGAGAGAGAGACAGAGACAGAGACAGTCACAGAGACAGAGACAGAGACAGAGAAGTGTGTGTGTAATAGTGTTTTATGTCTATGTCTGAGTGGTCTGTGCGTGCGTGCGTGCGTGCGTGCGTGCCTGCGTGCGTGCGTGCGTGCGTGCGTGTGTGTGTGTGTGTGTGTGTGTGTGTGTGTGTGTGTGTGTGTGTGTGTGTGTGTGTGTGTGTGTGTGTGTGTGTGTGTGCACATACCCATGCACTGTTTCTGTGATTTGTGTTCACACACACACACACACACACCACACACACACACACACACACACACACACACACACACACACACACACACACACACTGTGCTCATTCACGGACTCCTTCAATCATCCATTCATTTGCTCACTCATTCCAGAATCAATTACAGGCACATACATAACAAAACGATCTGAATCATTCAGCGCACCTATTTCCATCCGCAAGAATGAGAAGAAGGAAGACGAAATGACTTTGAAAACATTTGAAACGCGTGAGGAACGAAAGAAATGAGCGATAAATATAGAACAACGCAAAAAAAGAGAGAGAAAACAGATAGAATATTGACAAGAAAATAATGTGAGTGAGGAGAGACAGAATGGAAAATACATGACGAAGGAAAAATATAACGGAAAAAAAAAACGAAGAAAAAAACCAAAGAGATCTAAATGTAAGGAAGAAGGAAGATTGACATCATATCATTCAAAGGAGCGACAGTTGAATAATTGCATTTTGTTTGCTTTCGGGTTATTTGCGTTTTCGTGTTTATCTTTGTTTTTCTTTTCAAAGCGGGGGAAGGGGTGCTAAGAGAGAGAGAGAGAGAGAAAGAGAGAGAGAGAGAGAGAGAGAGAGAGAGAGAGAGAGAGAGAGAGAGAGAGAGAGAGAGAGAGAGAGAGAGAGAGAGAGAGAGAGAGGGAGGGAGGGAGGGAGGCAGGAGGAGAGAGAGTGAAGCATTTCGACTTGGTTCGATAACGGGAACCTGTTCAATTAAATCAGAAAGTTCGGAATGTGAACCATTTAATTAAGTTTGGAAAAAAATAAAGAAAAAGAATGAACAAAGCCTGACAGAAAGACAGAAAGAAGCTGATAAACAAAGAAGTAAAGAAACCAAGAAACTGCACATAAGCAAACAAACAAACAAACAAACGAATAAACCCGTTTTTCCGCCTGATGGCTTAGTCGACGTCACTTTATCGGAAGTGAAGCATTGGCGCTGAGAACATCCGTCGTGTTGTCCTCATTTGTAATTCTGTTGAAGAGAGTCATTTAGCCGTCTGTTTGAAATTAGTTGGTTGATCAACTCACCAGGCTTTTCTTTTCACTACGACATTGACTGAAGGAGGAAACTCTAAACAGAAGTTATAATTATACCGCAGGACAAAGGGGAGAAACAAATGACAAAACAAAACACGATGCGTTTTGACCTCCTTGGTCTTCTTCTGGCAAGACACGCAATGTTCCAGACAATGAACACGACGAACGTGAAATCACTGATCTTTTCGTACTGGCGCAAGACGGACGTTTCTGTTGCATTTATTCATTGTCGTTGTCCTGAATATTAGTCATCTTGCCTGAAGAAGACCAGAGAGGTCGGAACGCGTCGTGTGTTGTCTTGTAATCTGTGTGTCCCTTTTGACAGGGTGGAATCATCATAATTTCTCTTTAAAATCTGTTTTAATTTACACCTGCAGTCTCCTCCCTTGAAACTAACTAAAGGTGGAACATGTACCAGGGAAAAATCAAGGATCTTCATTATTTTTCATTGGAAAGACGTCTTCGAAGTCTTCAGACCCAGTTATAAAGTACGCTTTATCTAAGCAACGTGCTGAAGTAAAGGGGTAGGACAAAAAGAAAACAGAGGAATTTGAGCTTTAAAAACGGAGCAGGAACACAACACTAAGGAAGCTTTGTGTCATTAAAACCCCATTCTTAAGGGAAGCACAGTGTGGAAAGGCATATGTTTATCTTCTTGTTTTTAAGCAGTTTCCCGCTTGTCTCATTATTACCTGTGAATTTCACCATTGTGTGATTTTTTTTTCTTTAAAAATCCAAGAATCTAAATCATCTTTTTCTCAGCTCCAGTGGCAGCTTGTCATTCCACTTCACTGGCGTTTTGTTTGTTTATCTGACTGACATTTTTTCTGTTTTCTCTTTTTGCTCCTATGTCATGGCGCTCTATTCATTGTTTACTTTTATTTGTTTTTTATGTGTGTGGTTAAGGTTATTGGCTTATGTCACTCACAAGCTGTGCGAGTGTTTGCAGAACTGCACGTGGAAAACAAAACAAAACACAATCATATTGTCACCTGATCCAAACTATTTAGCGCTTTGTTTTCTGCATGGTAAACAAGACACCCTGTGGAGATGTCAAATGTCAGAGTGATAGCGAGAAGCAGTATCAGTATAATTGAGACAACCGATCCCCCATTTCCAAGCATATACAGTGTTAGGGATCGGTTGCTCTACTTTGTCTAAGCGTGTTTATTGTTGTTCTGTTCTATTGCATTTTTGTATTTGTCTCCTCTTTCCCCCTTATCGCCCCATTATTTTTCCTTCTCCCTCCCTACCCATCCACTCCTCTCTCTCACTCTCTCTTTCTTCTTCTCTTTCTCTCTGTGTCTCCGTCTCTCTCTGCTTCTCTCTCTCTCTCTCTCTCTCTCTCCTCTCTCTCTCTCTCCTCTCTCTCTCTCTCTCTCTCTCTCTCTCTCCTCTCTCTCTCCCTCTCTCTCTTTCTCCCTGTTTACCTTGAAAATCTCTCTCTTTCTCTCTCTCTCTCTCTCTGTCTCCGTCTCTCTCTGTCTTCTCTCTCTCTCTCTCTCTCTCTCTCCTCTCTCTCTCTCTCTCTCTCTCTCTCTCTCTCTCTCTCTCTCTCTCTCTCTCCCTCTCTCTGTTTACCTTGAAAATCACATCATCATCATCATCATCATCATCATCATCATCATCATCATCATCATCATCATCATTATCATCGTTGTCGTCGTTGTTGTCGTCGATAGTGTCGATAGCCATCAAAAGTTTAACATATTTGTTAGAGAAAATGGCCTTTTTCCATCGAGTACTCATGCATATCACACCCCCCACCACACACAACAAACACACAACACCCCCAAACAACACCAACACACACCACGCACGCACGACGCACGCACCAAACACACACACCCCACAAACACAACCCCCACACACAAACACCACCCCACACACACACAACAAAACCCCAAAAACACACCAAAACAACAAACTACATACATTATATTACTATTATATATTATTTATATATATAAAATATTTATATATATATATATAATATAAAATTTAATAATATATATATATACAACAGAGTTAAAAACCACTCAAAATTTAAAATGCTAAACATGTGGGGCGACATCCCAGTTTTAAATGGGATTTTAAAATGGAAAAATTTAAAAAACCCTCAAAGTTTAAGCAAAAACGCTCTCACAGGATATAAAAAATTATATTTTGGTGTGTGGTGGTGTGTGTTGTGTGTGTGTGTGGTGGTGTGGGGTTTTTAGACAAATGGACCATTTCCATCGAGTATTTTAGCATTGTAAAGGGTAAGAGGTTTTACCATTTTGGGAACGGGACAATAGTTTTTTCAGCTCACATTCCCCCCTTTCTTTTGTACACATACAACTCAAATGGAAGACTGGTTCAAAAACTATAAATCGCCCTTCTACCACCCCTCCCCTTTCATCCCCCTGCCCCCACCCCCTCCCCCCCGTCATCCCAAATCCATCTCCCAACTTGAAATAACCTTAGTTTTTTCTGTCTCAACACATACTTTCGGGTTTTTTAAATAATACATCCCAAAAAGAAAAAAAAAGCGGCTGTTCATGGAAAGAAAATTTGTTTTTTTTTTTTTAAAAAATAAAGTATTCCCGGGTGGATTGCATAATACATCAGTACACTACGCAATACAGAAATAAAGTTGGTTCCCCCTGCTGCTGCTGTGCTGATTTATGATAAACAATTCAATGAGGGGATGCAAGCAAGAATAACAGGGAAAAGCAACAGCAGCACAGCCCTTCTGTACAGCGAGCGGAAAAAACCAAGGCCATGGTGCGATGCGAGAGAAACGTGCAGACGGTATTGGCGTATTTACAGAAAACCTGCCCTTGACGTGACGAGGGGGGGGCAATGTGGGGGATGTTTCCCTATGTCTTCCTTCGCCCCCACCCCCTCTCCCTTCTCCCTCGCCCCTCCCTTTCTAAAGGGGAAATATATATTCGATAGCCCCCGCCCCCCCCTGGTAGGTTTTGTTTTTTGATTTGTTTGATTTTTGTTTTTTTGGGGCCGTTTTTTTTTTTCCGTGCGTGTCTACAAATTTCACAGTGCTTTGCAAAACGTCTGTCCATAAATGTATAGATAAAAGGAGAAAGACGAGAGAGACTCGTCTTGACCGTGACTTTAATTGAGGGCGAAAGAGAGAGAGAGAGAGAGAGAGAAGAGAAGAGAGAGAGGAGAGGAGGAGAAAAAAGACAGACAGACAGACAGCAGACAACGAAGAGGAAGGGGAAATGTTTTGTGTGTGTGTGTGTGTTGGGGTGTGTGTGTGGTGTGTGGTGTGTGTGTGGTGTGTGTGTGTGTTTAAATGGGGTTTTGTCCGTCGAGCCCACGCACATATTTTTGTGTCCGTATTTGTATTTGTATTTGTGTGAAACTGGAAAAACATGCGAAACATGCACGTGTGTATACATGCATATATACACATATATCTGTACATGTATGTATGTATGTATATATATATATATATATATATATATATATATATATATATATATATTGAATTATAAACAAAGCTTGCTCTTATGTCTTAGATTGAAGAAATAGGGGGAGATAAGCATTCATATCTGCAGTGGTAGATGATTCTGCCTAACTAGCAGTATGTGCTTGAGTGGGTGAATGGGAAAAAAAATGCTTCTCACAATGAACCTTCAGCAAGCTTATAGTCTCCAAGGGGAGACACGCTCCAATAGGGGGGAAACTCACTAACATATACTCCTGGTCATATACCGATATTTCGAAACTTGGTTGTTTCTCCTCAGTGACCGCGGAAAGTGGTAATTTGACTCCTCTGCCTTTTCAGTTTTAAAAGACTGCAATCCCAGAAAAGGCTGTGTGCAATACCGTAGAGGAGAGCGTTTTATTTAGCTTGAAACAAGCTTGTAGGTTTTAATTTTTCCATTTTAAAATCCTATTTTAAACTGTTATATATATATATATATATATATATATATATATATATATATATATATATATATATATATATATATATATATATATATATATATACAAACATACTACTGTATTGCACACCAGCCTTTTCTGGGATTGCATTCTTCTTAAAACTGAAAAGGCAGACGAGTCAAATTACCACTTTCCGCGGTCACTGAGGAGAAACCACCAAGTTTCGAAATATTGGTATATGACCAGGAGTTATATGGTAGTGAGTTTTCCTCCCTATTGGAGGGTGTCTCCCCTTGGAGACTATAAGCTTGCTGAAGGTTCATCGTGAGAAGCATTCCCCCACCCCCCATTCACCCACAAAAGCACATACTGTTAGTTAGGCAGAATCACTACCACTGCAGATATAAATGCTATCTCCCCCTATTTCTTCAATCTAAGACATAAGAGCAAGCTTTGTTTATAATTCAATATTTCTTGCAGTCATTGCAACACCAAGCTGCTCTGTAAGTTGCTGGAACGGTGCTCGGTACTTATCCTTGGAATTTATTAGTTTGTTGTATTTTAGTCCCTTGCGGATTCATTCCAAGAACTGGCCCTCAGCACTTGTGTCTTAAGAGGATATCTTTTTATATTTTCTACTTTTCACAAGAAAATGTAGCTTTGTTTTTGCTCTTTCATGATTTTCTTTTGCTTCTTAGGTGGCACCTTTGGTTGGTTTTTTGAAAACTCAACAAACATACTACGGTATTGCTCACAGCCTTTTCTGGGATTGCATTCTTCCTTAAAACTGAAAAGGCAGAGGAGTCAAATTACCACTTTCCGCGGTCACTGAGAGAAACCACCAAGTTTCGAAATATCGGTATATGACCAGGAGTTATATGTTAGTGAGTTTCCCCCCCTATTGGAGGGTTTTCCCCCCCTTGGAGACTATAAGCTTGCTAAAGGTTCATTGTGAGAAGCTTTTTTTTTTAAACACCCTTTTCACCCACTAAAGCACATACTGTTAGTTAGGCAGAATCATCTACCACTGCAGATATAAATGCTTATTCCCCTATTTTTTTCAATCTAAGACATAAGAGCAAGTTTTGTTTATAAATCAATATATAAATATATATATAGAATATATATATCATCATCATCATCATTCTCTTGCCCTTTGATGGCGTAGAGGAGAGATGAGAGACACTCTCGAAGCCAGGCACCGCCATCCGCCTGTCCTCTGCCTGTCGCATCAGCGTGGGGCCATCCTCCTGGTCCATTCTTTGATGTTGTCAATCCAGCATTTGGTTTGTGCCCCCTTGTCTGCCCCCTTTCCCAGCGTGCCGGGATGACTGTTTTGGGCAGTGAATTGTGGCGTATGACATGCCCAAACCACGACAGCTTCCCTCTTCTTGACTGTTGCCAAGAGGGGTTCTTGGGGGCCTGCAAGTGATGTTATTTGGCTCCTCACAAGGTCGTTTGTATCGAAAACAGCAGCAATGGCAAAGCTAAACAAGATCGGGAAGAGCAGGGAATCAGCTTTCCTACAAAGATGAAGCGTACAAGTCCCTGGTGCTGTCCATCCTGCTGTATGGCTGCGAAGCTGGACCATGACAGCAGAGACCACCAAGAGAATCCAGACGTTTGAAACTAAATGCTTAGGCGCTTGCTCGGGATCTCTTGGCAGACCGGAAGACAACGATTAAAATATTATATATTGAATTATAAACAAAGCTTGTCTTATTCTTAGATTGAAAAAATAGGGGAGACTATAAGTTTGGAGACTATAAGCTTGCTGAAGGCTCATTTTGAGAAGCAATTATTTTATATTTTTTCCCCATTCACCCACTCAAGCACATACATACTGTTAGTTAGGCAGAATCATCTACCACTGCAGATATGAATGCTCATCTCCCCCTTTTTCTTCAATCTAAGACATAAGAGCAAGCTTTGTTTACAATTCAATATTTCTTGCAGACATTGCAACACCAAGCTGCTCTGTAAGTTGCGGGAACGGTGCTCGTACTTACCCTTTGGGAAATTTTATTAGTTTGTTGTATTTTAGCCCCTTGCGGATTCATTTCAAGAATGGCCTCAGCACTTGTGTCTTAAGAGGTTATCTGTTTATATTTTTCACTTTTCACAAGAAAATGTAGCTTCTTTTGCTCTTTCATGATTTTCTTTTGCTTCTTGGGGCACCTTTTTGGGTTTGGTTTTTGAACTCAACAAACATACTACAGTATTGCACACCATTTTTCTGGATTGCATTTTTTTAAAACTGAAAGGCAACGAGTCAAATTACCACTTTCCGCGGTCACTGAGGAAAACAACAGGTTTCGAATATCGGATGGGCCAGGAGTTTATATGTTAGTGAAATTTCCTTTATTGAGATGTCTTTCCCCTTTGGGGCTAAAGCTTGCTGAAAGGGTATTTTGAAAGCATTATTTATATTTTTTCCCATTCACCCACTCAAAACAATACTGTAGTTGGCAAATCATCAACCCTGCAATTTATTACTTATCAAATTTCTTGCAGTCATTGCAACACAAGCTCTCTGTAATTGCTGGACGGGGGCTCGGGATTATCCTGGAATTTATTAGTTTTTGTATAATATATAAAATTTTATATATATAGAGAGAGGAAGAGAGAGAGAGAGAGAGAGAGAGGAGAGAAGATGAAGCGCGTGTGGGGGGCCGCGTTCGCGACTTTGAGCGTGTGTGTGTGTGTGAGTGGGGCGTGCGTGCGTGCGTTGTGTGTGTGTGTGTGTGTGTGGTTTGGGAAGGAGACATTGTTTGGCCAAAAATTAAATATACCTATGGGGATGTCAGCCAGTATGTCTCCCTAGCCCAAACCTTTCCAATAGGCAGAACAGCAATGACAATATCACATACAAGTGCGTGACGTTTTTTTTTCGAGGGTGCAAAAGCATTTGGAGTGAGTGTGTGTGTGTGTGTGTGTGTGTGTGTGTGTGTGTGTGTGCGCGCGCGCGCGCGCTCGCGCCTGTGTCTGTGTGTGTGCGTACATGTCTGCGTGCGTTCGCGCGCGCGCGCGCGTGAGCGTGTGTGTATTTGTGTTCGCGTGCGCGCGCGTGTGCGTGTTCATGTGCGTGTGTGTCTGTGGGCACGTACGTATGTGTACACACACATTTGCACTGTTTTTGCGATTTGTTTCATACACACACACACACACGCACGCACGCACGCACGCACGCACGCACGCACGCACGCACGCACACACACACACACACACACACACACACACACACACTATACTCATTCAGTCATCCGTTCATTTGTTTACTCATTCACAGACTCAATCACACGCTCAAAGTTAAAAAAACAAACAAACAAACAAAAACACATCTGAATCGTTAAAACATATTCATTTTCATCAGCAAAGAATGAACGGAAGAAAATCATAACGACGCAAAAAAACACGTATGAACGTGTGAGGAAAAAAAAATATATATATAGAACAACGAAAAAGTAGTACAAACAAAAAAAGAGAGAATATTGACAAGAAAATAATGTGAATGAGGAGAGACAACTGAAAATACATGACGAAGAAAAAAAAAGAAAAAGAACGACGAAAAAAAAACACAAATAAACAGAGATCTAAATGTAAGGAAGAAGGAAGATTGACATCATATTCAAACAAGCGACAGTTTGAATTACTGCATTCTGTTTGCTTTGGTGGTGGTTTGCGTTTCGTGTTTGTTATCGTTGTTTTTCCCTTTTAAACAAGGGGGGGGTGCGAAGATTGAAAGAGACAGAGGGAAAGAGAGGTGGAGGTGATGGAGAGAGAGAGAGAGAGAGAGAGAGAGAGAGAGAGAGAGAGAGAGAGAGAGAGAGAGTGGGGAGGGGGGCGGTGGTAGGAGGGATGGAGGGGAAGGGAAAGAGAGAGTCATTTCGACTTGGATCGGTAACGGAGCCTGTTCAATTAAATCAGAAAGGTCGGAATGTGAACCATTTAATTAAGATTCGAAAAAAAGCAAACAAAGCCGTGGTGGGAAGAAAGAACGAAAGAAGCTGAATAAAAAAAAAGAAGTAAAATACAAGAAAGGGCAAGAAGCAAACAACAACAAACAAACAAACAAACCCAAAAAAATATTTTTTTTTTGCCCATCCCTATGGAGTCCTTGAGGGAAATTCAAGCACTGCAGAACAGACCACTCTGTGTTTCCTTTTCGTGAGCAATTAAAACATCATCAGCGTCTTTTTTAATTTACATTTTTTGCACCCCACCGGGCTTACTTTTCTCTCTGACCTCGACGAAGGGAAATTTAGGGGAAAATTTTGATTACTCCACCCGAGAAAAGGGGAAATTTTTGGTGAAATTTTGATTATTCCACCCGAGAAAAGGGGTATTTTAAAGTGAAAAAAAAGATTATTCCCCCCGAAAAGGGAATCTTTAAGGGAACAAGTTATTCCCCCGGGGAAAGGGATACTTTAAGTGAAATATGATTATTTTACCCAAAAAAGTTAAGTGAAATCTGATTATTCCCCCGCGAAAAGGGATCTTTTAAGGAAATCAGATTTTTCCATCGGGGAAAGGGGCCCTTTAACGTGAAAAACATGATTTTTTCTACCAGAGAAAGGGAAACTTTAATTAAATCATGATCTTCCACCGGGGAAAAGGGGCATTCACGTGAAATTTAATCATTCTTCCGGGGAAAAAGGATTTTTAAAAGTGAAATTAGATTATTCCCCCGGAAAAAGGAATAAATAAAAGACAAGACAAAACACGAAGTGTTTCAATGTGCTGGTTTTCTTAGGCAAAATGCACGACAAGAAGACAAAGAAAAAGATGAACGAGCAGTCACTTATCTTTCAAAATGGGGGAAATGGACTTTTTTTTGCATGTTTTTCATTTTCGTCTGTGACGTTGTTATCTAGCCTAAGAAGACCGAGGAGGGCGAAACTCGCCCTGCTATTCTTTAGTGGTTTGTCCCCCCGGAATAAGTTAAAAAGTTCCCCTTTAACATTTTTTTTGAAGTTTCCTTGTATCATTCCTTTGAAAATAACTGAAAGGAAGTAAATATGAAAAGAGGGAGGGAACAGAAAACAGTAAACAATAAACAATAAGGGTAACTCTTGCTCCCACAAGAAAACAAAACTCCAAGGAATACTGCTTACGACACCGAATCGCCTAGCAGACAGCACAGAGCATGTTCTGTGCTGTTTTATTCGACAGTCTTTTATACGAGCTATGAAGTCGCTTCGTTTCTGAGCAGCCTGCTGAAGTAAAGGAGAAAGACAGAAAAGAAAAGAATGAATTTGAACTTTCAAAGAAATTTTAAAACACAAACAAACAAACAAGACGAAGAAGCAAAACGACGCTAAAGGAGCTCTGTGGCATTTCAGTCCTTCTTAAAGGGAGGCACAGCGCGTGAAAGCATCTTGTTATCTGTGTAGCTTTTGAGCGGTTTTCCGTTTCAGTGTCGCGATTACCTGTGAATTTCGCCAGTGTATATTTTTTTGCTAATCACCCAAGAAACCAATTTCTTTTCTCAGCTCTAGTGGATAGTTTATCATTCCGTTCCACTGGCTATGTTGGTTCATTTGTTTGTTTGATTTTTCCCCTTTTTAATTATATTTTGATATATCTTATTTTATAGCACTTTATTTTGCCTTATTTTATCTTATTCTATTCTATTTTATTTTACTTTCTTGGTGGTGGTGGTTATTTGCTGACGTCATTCACGGGCTGTGCGAATGTTTGAAGAACTGTTAAACAAAAACATACAAAACAAAACAAAAACAAAAACCCACATATTGTCACATGATCTAAACTATTTAGCACTTTGTTTTCAGCACGGTGAACAAGACGTTCTGAGGGAAATGTCAAATGCCAGAGTGATAGTGAGAAGCAATATCGGTGTGACTAAGACAATCGATCTCCCATATCCGAGCACATTACAGTGTTAGGGATCGGGCTGTTTTATTTTGTATCAGCGTTTTTATTGTTGTTGTTATTTCTTTTTGTCTGGAAAGAGAGGGGTTAGTTACCGCCAAGGACACAAACAGAGTACAGGACTATTGTATGTGTTCTATCCTTTTTTCTTGTACTCTGTTTGTCAGTGCCCTTTGGGTGGTAACTAACCCCCCTCTCTTTCCCAATTTTGCTTCATTTTCCCCCCTCAGTCACTCCGTTTTGAACATGTCTTTTGTATTTTTGTATTCTTTCCCCCTCATCCCCTCTATCTTTCCTTCTTCACCTTACCCTTCTCTCTCTCTCTCTCCTCTCTCTCTCTCTCTCTCTCTCTCTCTCTCTCTCTCTCTCTCTCTCCCTCTCTCTCTCTCTCTGGCTGATCTGGTTGAGCTGTATATCAAACGAAATGTAAAGTGTTTAACAAGTCAAAATGAATTAACTGCTCACCCGAGCCAAACACCATAATTCTTAGTACTCTGACATTAAGAGTAAAGGGTTTTTCTTAAGTTGACGTCCTCGATCGATCCACCTCTCCTAACTGAGGTCAATACTATTACCTACTTCAGAGCTTGGAGTGCTAACGTTGTTGTCACGCGGGCTTTGATGTTTGTCGGAGGACCCGTACAACGTTAGTTCCGTCGCTGTCCGTGTTGACCACAGCTGAGAGAGGTTTCATACACGCGCAATTATTGTGGCCCTTGGGAACAGCGACTCTTGTCTTGTCCACCCTTGGAGGAGGGGTTCTCCACTTCACCTGGTTGATAGAACGTTGGGTATTGTGCGGGCCAAAGGTTAAGTATACCACGGCGGTGTCTCTAAGGTTATAGTGGTCTTTGCTGTAATGGCTTGGGATGTGAGGGAGAATCTCTGACTGTTTGATGAGATGGTTCTCTACATATCACACTGATACATGTGGGCTTTCTGAAGAGGCGTGCATGCGGGCGCGCGCGCGCGCGCGCCACACACACCCCCACACACACACACACACACACACACACACAACACAACACACACCCCCACACACACACACACACACACACACACACACACACACGCACATACACACATACATTTAGCCAGCTAGACTAGCTAGCTAGATACCCGAACAAGCTGATGTTATAGTACGTTTATCATTTACAATTGCCTGGATGCTCATGTGCTTAATAATTATTGAATGCTAGGTATATCTGAAACGTTATTCAATCTTTAGCTTTTAACACAGAGAGAGAGAGAGAGAGAGAGAGAGAGAGAGAGAGAGAGAGAGAGAGAGAGAGAGAGAGAGAGAGAGAGAGAGAGAGAGAGAGGCAAAGGAACTGAATGTATCCAGAAACTTTTATTGTATTAAAATCTTTGTTAAATGCTGTGCCTCCAAACGAAATTGGAAACAAAGTACAAAACATGTAACACGTTTTATGATTTGATTGTTTTTGTGTTTGGCGCACAGAATTTCCTCCAGTTTCAGCCGGCAGAAGCCTCTCTGTAAAACACCTCGTTCTTTCATTTCATTTAGATACCAGCCTTGGAAACAATACCAAAAAAATGAACAAGAAAAACAAACAAACAAACAGAAAAACAAAAACAGAAAATCGTATAAACCTTAACACGAAGACCAAAAAAATGAGATCCAGTCACTTTGTCAAAGGATAATGTAGATCCCTGATTCCTTCTTAATGACACAGCAAATCGCTCGAAGACTTAAACACAAATGACCATCTCTCTCTCTCTCTCTCTTCTCTCTCTCTCTCTCCTCTCTCTCTCTCCCCTCTCTCTCTCTCTCTCTCTCTCTCTCTCTCTTTTTTTTTTTTTTTTTTTTTTTGAGAATGTCTGTGGGTTCCTTATACAGCAGCGCCGCATCCTTACAGCAGTCTCAAATACAATTTTGCCTTTATTTCCGGCACTTTTATCAATTCATTACAAATATGTGCATTGTAACCAATGCACTAGGTAAAGGAATCAACTGTAAAAACAGGACATTTTGAAAGAACATACGATTTCTGCACTAAAAACACAGTAATGCACCTCCCCCACCTGAATGTATACCATAATAATCGTCTGCTTTACGCGCGTTCAGTGAGAACCCGGTCAGTGCTTCTGTACGCACAGGTCTCTATGTGTGTGTGTGTGTGTGTGTGTGTGTGTGTGTGTGTGTGTTGTGTTGTGTGTGTGTGTGTGTGTGTGTGTGTGTGTGTGAGAGAGAGAGAGAGGAGAGAGAGAGAGAGAGAGGAGAGAGAGAGAGAGAGAGAGCGAGAGAGAGAGAGAGAGAGACAGAGACAGAGAGACATACAGGCAGACCGACAGACAGACAGACAGACAGAGACAGACACACAGACAGACACACAGACAGACAGAAAGACAACCCACATGCCGGTACCAGTGCGTTGGCATTTCACTGAAGGGGCGCACCAGCTGGAATTGTTGTGACGGACAACACGTGCCATACGCGCGGCTGTGAGAAAGAACGAGTAACCTACACAATGTAAGGGAGTGTGAAATGCTGTAAGCTTACGGTCAGCGGGTAGCGTAAGGGACTCACAAACACGATAAGGCTGTTCAGAGACATCCACAATGGAAAAAAAAAAGATCGCCAATGGTTCATGGCCACACGTTTGTCTTGTCAAAAGCAGGACAAGCTATCGCTTTGCTTTACTTGCATACACTTTCGCGGAGTTTGTTTGGGCATGTCTGCTTCGCGAAGACCCCACCAGCGAACCTTATCTGTCACTGTCTCTCTTGCACCTTTTGGCTCGTTTCAGATCAGCTGGAAGTCAGAGTGGGCGATTATTTTCTCAACCTGTCTTCTGACAGAGTACGCACACGCTCCAAGACAGAAAAAGAAAACTCTGCAGTATCTCTGGTCCCTACACTGGCCAACAGACGGTAGATATCTCCCTGTCCTTTCAGCAGACCATTTATTTGTCTGTACCACACCTTGTTTTCTGTGAGGGTAGTAGCCCTCATGCCTCGGCTTCGGCCCTGTGCCTTTACCATGTGGGTGGTGAATTGGAGGCGGGGGGGGGGGGGGGGGGGATGTTGTTTGCTTTGAATGTTCCATTTTCGTCGATGTGTATCTGACCTTGGTGTGTGTGTGTGTGTGTGTGTGTGTGTGTGTGTGGTGTGTGTGTGTGTGTGTGTGTGTGTGTGTGTGTGTTTTCTTTTGTTTTGTTTAGTTTCCAGTTGTTGTTGTTTTTCAATCTCCGGCGTATTTCGATGAGGTGAAATCTTAATATTTATATGGTAGAACTCTCTCTCTCTCTCCTCTTCTCTCTCTCTCTCTCTCTCTCTCTCCCCTCTCTCTCTCTTCTCTTCTCTCTCTCTCTCTCTGTCTCTCTCTCTCCTCTCTCTCTTCTCTCTCTCTCTGCTCTCTCTCTCTCTCTTCTCTCTCTCTCTCTCTCGCTCTCTCTGCTTGTGTGTCCATCTATCAGTCCATCTGCCTGACTCTCTCCCTCTTTCTGTCTGTCTGTCTATTCCTCTCTGTCCCCTCTCTCTCTCTCTTCGTTCCGGTGGGAGAAAGGAGACCAGAGGGAAGGGGATGGGGAGACCAGGGATAGGGGAGGAGAGAGAGAGAGAGAGAAAGAGAGAGAGAGAGAGAGAGAGAGAGTTCTTGATATGACTTCTTATTTATTATATGACACACCACACACACACACACACACACACACACACACACACACACACACCACACACACACACTACATGAACACATGTATACCCCCATACACTCGGGACCGTGCAAGTGAGCATGCACGCATAGGGTGGTCGCCTTCTCGCGCACACTCACACGCACACGTACAGGCAATATTCACAGATGAAGCCTGAGACAAAGTGTTATGTGCCGCCCAGATTCTCAGATGTGGAAAGTTGGGAAACGCTCCATCAAGCAGGCCGCCCGCCAACACCGGTATTAGGAACACTAAACGATTCTTCCTTCCGTTCTTTTTTTTTTCGTATACACAGAGTGAATGTGTCACTAAACCAAACAATAGAACACGAACAAACCCTGACGCTTTGCATTAAACGCCAAGACACTAAGCGTCCACCACAGAATGACCATTCGTAGTAGTACATGCAGACTTGCATGATGCGCGAGAGCTGTGTTTAGTTGGGGGGAGGGGGGGTGGAGGATGGAGGCTCCACTTAAAAAAGGAAAAATGTTAAAAGTTTTTTTTTTCAATGTGGGGAAAATAGGAGTTGGAGGACAAAACAACAACAACAACAACAACAACAGAAAGGGGAAAAAAAGAAAAACCAGTAACGACGCAACAGGCTTGGTCTCTGCAACGCTGAATGAAAACAAACATACATTTTGCTACGACAAAAAAAAGGACTTTGCAGTTGTTCGGTTTGCTGCCGTGGGTGTCTTCTTGGAGACCGGATACCATTAGCTCTATGTGGAACGCTGTCACTGGTAATTCCTGATAATGAACAACCAGCTGACATAAGAAATATAGCGCCCCCAACCCCCCTCCTACTCCACCCAGTCTTAGAAATAAATACATTGAGATGGTTTCAAAGGGGGGCGACTGCAAATGCGGAATTCTGGGCCGCCAAACAAAGGAACAAAGGAATGACCAAACAAACACAACACGTTCTGACTTGTTAGGTCTTCTTCAGGAAGGATAGTTATGACATATAACAAACACAACACGTTCTGACTTGTTAGGTCTTCTTCAGGAAGGATAGTATGACATATAACAAACACAACACGTTCTGACTTGTTAGGTCTTCTTCAGGAAGGACAGTATGACATATAACAAACAACACGTTCTGACTTGTTAGGTCTTCTTCAGGAAGGACAGTATGACATATAACAAACACAAACACGTTCTGACTTGTTAGGTCTTCTTCAGGAAGGACAGTATGACATATAACAAACACAACACGTTCTGACTTGTTTAGGTCTTCTTCAGGAAGGACAGTAAGACATATAACAAACACAACACGTTCTGACTTGTTAGGTCTTCTTCAGGAAGGACAGTATGACATATAACAAACACAACACGTTCTGACTTGTTAGGTCTTCTTCAGGAAGGACAGTATGACATATAACAACACAACACGTTCTGACTTGTTAGGTCTTCTTCAGGAAGGACAGTATGACATATAACAAACACAACACGTTCTAAACTTGTTAGGTCTTCTTCAGGAAGGACAGTATGACATATAACAAACACAACACGTTCTGACTTGTTAGTCTTCTTCAGGAAGGATAGTTGACATATAACAAACACAACACGTTCTGACTTGTTAGGTCTTCTTCAGGAAGGATAGTATGACATATAACAAACACAACACGTTCTGACTTGTTAGGTCTTCTTCAGGAAGGACAGTATGACATATAACAAACACAACACGTTCTGACTTGTTAGGTCTTCTTCAGGAAGGACAGTATGACATATAACAAACACAAACACGTTCTGACTTGTTAGGTCTTCTTCAGGAAGGACAGTATGACATATAACAAACACAACACGTTCTGACTTGTTAGGTCTTCTTCAGGAAGGACAGTATGACATATAACAAACACAACACGTTTGACTTGTTAGGTCTTCTTCAGGAAGGATAGTATGACATATAACAAACACAACACGTTTGACTTGTTAGGTCTTCTTCAGGAAGGTAGTATGACATATAACAAACACAACACGTTCTGACTTGTTAGGTCTTCTTCAGGAAGGACAGTATGACATATAACAAACACAACACGTTCTGACTTGTTAGGTCTTCTTCAGGAAGGACAGTATGACATATAACAAACACAACACGTTCTGACTTGTTAGGTCTTCTTCAGGAAGGACAGTATGACATATAACAAACACAACACGTTCTGACTTGTTAGGGGTAAAGCACAGACGAGACAGAAATAAATATCTCACATCACACACAATCTTACTCCATACGCTTTTCTTACCAGGGATATAACACTTAGACTTTGTAAAAATACCACCCCTTCTTTATTAAATTATTAGGAAATTTCTACTCAGAATTCCGGGTGTAGAATAGAAAGAAATGGGGAAAGTTTTAAAAGGTTTTTCACTCAGCTTAACATCACGGAAAGATTCTCCAAAGTCCTTCCTCGTCGCCTCTTCCCCTGGAGTTCACCAGGGACGACGTCAACGACCCCAACCTGGGTCTGGCTCCACGACTAGCCAAACGTAGCCGGAACCTTCCTTCTGTAAGTCTTCACGACCGGTGCAGCCTCAAACGCCTACGGCAGGGAGCTCCTCCAGCTTCTCACTCCCGTAGCGGAGCATGCCATCTGTACATCTTCACACCCCGGTGCAGCCTCAAACGTCTACGGCAGGGAGCTCCTCCAGCTTCTCACTCCCGTAGCGGAGCATGCCACCTCTACAAACAAAGTCTGGGAACACCACCTTTAAACTATCCAGTTCCTAACACTTCAATAATAAATTTATCAGCTTCGTCTCCACCTGAAAAACTAACCACCATTCCCTTCCGTCTCCACCTCGGCAATTTCTGAGATAAATAGAAATAAATAATATTATTTCCAATTCATTTCAACAAACAAGACAATTTTATTATATAAACAACAGCTTGTCTCCTCACACGGCCTCGAACCATCTCGAATCTATAAAACAATGGAAAGATAATTTTAACATTCTTGTCAAACATATTCATCGTAATACTATTCATAAACCATAAACAAAAAACAAGCTGTAAAGAAAATGAAATATTATAACTTAACAACACTAAGTCTTCAACTTACCCGGGCCTCTCTCTCCCAGGACTTACTAGCGTTTTTACGCTCTCTCGGTCTGTCACAGCAGACAGCGCACGCTTCCTCTCTCGGTCTGTCACAGCAGACAGCTAAACATCGACCGGCCACACATACAAATTTCAAGCTCACCCGTTATAAAAACTGCACGAGATCCATGCATCTCCCCTCTAAAACCTGTGCACGGGCTACACACATGTCTGCATCAGCATATCAAACTTTTATACCAGTTTGGGTGCACTTATACACTGAAATAAAATAAATGCACCTCTATTTCTATACTAAACACAATTAAATGAAAACCTATAAAAAATTATTAAAACATTTTCTTTACAGTACCCCCCCCCCCCTTACAAAAAAGAGCGCACAAGCGATCTTTAACCATAAGGATAACCAGAGGTACACATCTCAAATGACAATATCTCCAAGACAAAATTCTATCTTTAATTCACTACCTCGAAATTTATCATAGAAACATGATTATTCAAACATCACCTTCAAATTCTCATCCATGGATCAACATCAATCCCAACAAAATAGCAGAAATTGACATTTGAGAGTATCCAAGAAACTTGACGTGATCCGAACACGCAACAATAATCATCATGTAAAACAGTATACTAATAGCATAAAAAACAGGTCATATTGCAAACACGATCACACAAAAAAAACCCAAAACATCAGCATTTCATTTTTCTCAACGGCTGAGAAAATCTGCAAACAGATTTGCAGTACCAGAGATGGGAGTAACAGTGAACCTGTACTCCTGCAATGACAGGGACCACCTCATAATCCTTGCATTTTTGAAAACACAAGACTGGAGGTTTAAATCAAAGGGCGATGATCTGTCTGGAGAACAAATGTCCTTCCCCAGAGATATCTACCTAGCTTCGTAATCACCCACACAATAGCCAAGCATTCTCTCTCGATAGTACTGTATCGAGTTTCTCTGGGCAGAAGTTTTCGACTCACGAAAGCGACTGGATGAAGAACATCATCATGCTCCTGAAACAAAGCACCACCGATCCCGATGGAACTGGCATCCGACCGAACCACAAATTGGTTTCCCCAAAACTGGCAACAGCAAAATCGGACTTGAAGACAACCTCGTCTTCAACTTCTCCAACGCAGACTGACAAGCCGACGACCACTCCAACTTCTTTGTAGCCTTTCCTGACAACAAATCGCTGATAGGAGCAGTAAGTGACGCAAAGTTGTGGATAAAACGTCTGTAGTATCCAACCAACCCCAGTAACGCACGCACTTGCCTCTTTGTAGATGGGGGAGTAACATGAAGAATCTTCTCAACCTTTTTCCCTTTTCTGGCTGCAAGGAACCATGACCAACTGTATGTCCCAAGAATTTCAATTCTTGAAATCCAGCATAGAGTTCGAAGGGCGAGCTGTCAAACCTGCCTGCTTTAGCTTTTCTAGCACTTCCTCAACATCCTTCAAATGACCACACCACATCTTACTGAAAATGAGAATGTCATCGAAGAATTCAATGCTGACTCGCCTAACTTTAAAGCACGCATAACCCTAGCAAACGTCGCTGGAGCTGTCACCAAGCCAAATGGCATTCTCACCCACTGAAACAACCCTAGGGGTGTTTGAAAAGCCGTCTTATCTCTATCATCTTCCTTCACTGGAATCTGCCAGTAACTTTCGTTAAATCAATCTTGGTGAAGTAACGAGCATGAGACAACCTTGAAAAAAACTCCTCTGGATCAGGAATCGGTTCAGCATCCGTACGAGTAACTTTGTTAAGTTCTCTGTAATCACAACAGAATCTAGTGGAACCATCTGGTTTTTAACCAACACAACAGGAGCGGAATAAGGAGACTGGGACGGTTCAATGACTCCAAAATTCAACATCTTCTGTACCTCTTTCCTTAATAGTTTCCTGAGAAGAAAAAGGAAGAGGGTACTGTTTCCTGAAAACTGGTTTATCCGTCACAAGATTAATGTCGTGCGCAATATTTAGAGAACAACAACCAGGATTACTTGTCAAAATTGACTCGTACTTGCTAAAAACGTCAGAAATTTCTCTCTGTTCTGTCACAGACAACTTGTCAGAGTAATGAACGTCAGAGCACGTCTCACTAGTAGAAGTGTCCAAAGTAGGTATCTTCGCTAAATGTTCATCATCAGTGTCAAATGAAGGCAAAACAGCTACTAAACCTCTCACTGGAACATTCACTTTGTGACCGTCACACACATGTCTATTGTCAGTTTCAACATTCAATCTTTGAGGAACAAACGTATGAGGTAGAATGTCCTGAAATGGTTGTGTCAAACCATTCACACTCACAACAGCAGTCAAACCTTCTCGCCTGTGAAAGTGTTTCAGCATGTTTGGATGCAAAATTCTCCTTTTGCCACCCATGTCAACGACATAGTCAAAGTCAAGTACTTCTACAATCTTGTAGGGACCTTTCCATGTCATCAACAGTTTGTTCGTAGTTGTAGGAAGAAATACAAGTACTTCGTCAGACCTTGAAACGAACGAAAACGAGAACGTTTGTCATGGTACTTCTTCTGTACTTTTGCAGTCTTGTCAACAGAGTCATGAGCAATCTGGCACATATCAGCTATGTTGTTTCTCAAATCACACACATACTCGCACACATTCTTTGCTTCCGCCACATTTTCGCTTTCCAGCCATGCATCAGCTAGAAAATCTATGGGACCTCTAGCCCTGCGACCAAACAACAACTCAAAAGGTGAATAACCTGTAGAATCATTTGGAAGTTCACGACAAGCAAACAAGAGTGGAGCAACCTGCCTGTGCCACTGTCTGACATTACCTTTAACCATCTTCTTTATCATTGGCTTCAAAGTGCCATGGAATCTTTCTACCACACCATTTGACTGAGCATGATAAGGAGAAGAATGTACACCTTTGATGGAAAGTAATCTCAAAAACTCTTTGAACATTCCCGAAGTGAACTGCGAACCATTATCTGACAGAAGTTCCACTGGAAAACCCAGACGACAAAATACTGTGAACAATGCCTCTGCTACAGTAATCGAATCGATCGTCTTGAGCGGAATAGCCTCAGGAAAACGTGTAGCCACATCAACAACTGTCAACAAATACCTGTGATTGTCCTCTGAAGGTGGAGAAAAAGGACCCACAATGTCTACTGCTACTCTGTAGAAGGGTTCTTCGATCCTTGGCATCTGAGACAACGGAACATCAGGAGTACGACCCTTTTGAGAACATTTTTGACAAATTTCACATGTTCTGCAATAAGTCTTGACATCTCTCACTACTCCTGGCCACCAGAAACGATTCCGAACTCTAGCCAATGTTTTCCTGACACACAATGACCTGCAAGTAAAGCATCATGAGCTGTAAAAAGCACCTTCTGTCGAACCTTCTCTGGAACCACAATCTGTGACAAGTGTGTATCTCCCCTTTGGGAAAAAGAACGAAACAAAACACGTTTTTTCCTTCACAAACGAACATGAACTCTGTTTTGTCTGAATACACTCGCCAGACTGAACCATGTTTTGGAACTTAGCCAAAGGAAACATCTTTTTCCTGCAAACTGATCAATTCTTCTGTTGACAAACACAAATCCGACACTGGAATGTCTAACTCAGCCTTTCCCTTCTGTTCCTGCCTCTTCTGCGCCCTTGTTTCCACAGCAGCAGCAATCGGAGGACTATCATTCATGATGAGACCTGTAATGGGAGTAACACCTGAAACATTCCCCAAAATGAGATCTGCGATGGGCTCATCTATGACACAGCATAACAGAGAACCTGAAAAAAAACACTGTATCCACCTCCACAGATGCGACAGGAAACTCCTCAGTATTTCCACCAAAAGTCACCACTTTCTGCGTCTTTCCCACATACTGATCTGGACGAACAAGTGACCTCCTAACTCCTGCAGTTGTTGCACCTGAATCCGTAGAACTGACACCTGAAAGCCCTTCACTGTTCCATCACAAATGGGTAAGGAACCAGACTCTGAAGTCAACGAAGAACACAGTACCTCTGCATCCACAGAATCCTGTAACGCAAAAGAAACATTGCCAACTTCTTTGTGCTGTTTTGGAGATTGAGAACGTGACCTTCTCTGAAATGTTGGACATTCCTCTCTGTAATGACCTTTACCACCACATTCAAACATCTCACAAATACTTGCGAGTTGAAACTCGACCATTTCCTCTGCGACCACCACGACTTCTGAACCGGAAATATTGTCCACCACGATCAGAAAACTGCTGGTTTTGAGCACGAGGGTACTGGGACTGTGGGTTTTGGGAATGGGAAGTTTGGGAACGGGGAAAACCTGTCTGGTAACCCTGCTGTGTTTTCACATTTTGTCCATTTGAAGTAGACATGCCAATCTCAAACTTGTTCCCCCGTGACATACACTTATTTGGATGAGCCAAACGGTAGCTTTCTGCCGCTTCTAAGAGTTCAGCAGATGTTTTCAAACTACGTTCACGTAGAAAAACTTCCAATTCTTTGCTCACAGAAGACAAAATTTGTTCACATAATAGCAAATCACGAAGACATTCATATGACAAATCTATGTCTGAAAGTTCCACCCAACGATCAAATAAATGTGTAAAACGAGTGGCGTATGACACAAAAGATTCATCTTTCTCTGGTTTAGAATTTCTAAACTTTTTCTCTGTAACCATCTTTTGTACACTGAAACTTTGCAAGCAAAGCTTTCTTGAGTTCTTTATATTCCACAGGACCACTTGCACACAGAGTATGATACAAAGACAACGCACTGCCTTGTAAATGTACACCCAAGAACATACCCCAATCCTTTTCATCCCATTTCACATTCTCAGCAAATGTTTCAAAACGAAATAGGTATGAGTCCATATCATCCCTAGATTCATTAAAATAAGGCATCTTAGGATAACGTACTGCTTTAGTACCAAACTGAGAACCATTGTTCTGATCACCTTGCTCATGTTTTACCCTCGCAGAAAACTTAATCTTTTCTTTCTCTAATTCAAGTTCAGCTAGTTCTTTCTGTAACAGCCGATCCTCTCTCTCACTTTCCTGTTGTCTTTGAGCTTCTCTTTCAAATTTCAATCGCATCAACTCTCTCTCACCTGTTCTTTATCAGCCTGAAACTGAGCCAATCTTTCTCTCTCTGAGCTATTTCTCTTTCCTCTTTAGCTAATTGAGCAAGTCTTTCCTTTTCTCTTTCAGCTGCATCCCTCTCTTCTTTTGCTATCTGAGCCTGTCTTTCGTTTTCTCTTTCAGCTGCATCTCTCTTTTTCTTTAGCTATCTGAGCCTGTCTTTCGTTTTCTCTTTCAGCTGCATCTCTCTCTTCTTTAGCTACTCTTTCAGTACATCTCTCTCTTCCTTAGCTATCTGAGCCTGTCTTTCGTTTTCTCTTTCAGCTGCATCTCTCTCTTCTTTAGCTACTCTTTCAGCTATCTGAGCCTGTCTTTCGTTTTCTCTTTCAGCTATCTGAGCCTCCAAATCTCTTTGTTCTTTTTCTTTTTAGCTGCCAAGTCTCTTTGTTCTTTTTCTTTTTAGCTGCCAAGTCTCTTTGTTCTTTTTCTTTTTTAGCGGCTAAGTCAAGTCGTTTTAGTGTGATTTTCTCTTCTCTTTCCAAGTATTTATCCACAAAATCTTTAAGTTCTGGACCAGCCAAACCTAACTCTTTTGCCTGTGAGGTAACAACGCAAATTTATCCGGATCCATGTTTGAAAACACTATACAATTTTTAATCAAATTTTAAAAAATTTATGTCACCAAAAACACAATGTTGAATCAAAATTTACTTTTAGTATCAAATTTTCTAAGCACACACAAATGTTTAAATCATAAGTCCACACACACACACAAAACAAATTATATAAGACAATACAATGGGAGAGAAAAAGAAACCTACAGAATGCAAATATTACGCTGAATCACTTACAAAACACACAAAACAATTTACACGACAACTATACAAAACAAACTACACTATCACATGTACAAAATACCCTACACTACAAAGGGGTGGTATTCATTTCATAAACTTAAACATATAAAGTATTAAAGAAGAAAGACACAATCAAACAGGGAGCCAAAGAGAGATAGACAGTATCAAAGGAAGGAAAATGAACTACACCTCGACACTACAGAAAACTATTTATTTACACAGTAGTGTCCCCGTAAACTGGAGACGGGAGTAAATTACAACATAAAAATATACATGGACTTTTTAAATGAACTCAGGTGTGCAAAATTTTATATCTTACGCTACTAAAACAAAGCCTAACCCTGGGGATTCGGGGTCACCACTGTAAAGCACAGACGAGACAGAAATAAATATCTCACATCACACACAATTTTTACTCCATACGCGTTCTTACCCAGGGATATAACACTTAGACTTTTTAAAAATACCACCCCTTCTTTATTAAATTATTAGGAAATTTCTACTCAGAATTTCCCGGGTGTAGAATAGAAAGAAATGGGGAAAGTTTTAAAAGGTTTTTCACTCAGCTTAACATCACGGGAAAAATTCTCCAAAGTCCTTCCTCGTCGCCTCTCTCCCCTGGAGTTCACCAGGGACGACGTCAACGACCCCAACCTGGGTCTGGCTCCACGACTAGCCAACGTAGCCGGAACCTTCCTTCTGTAAGTCTTCACGACCGGTGCAGCCTCAAACGCCTACGGGAGGGAGCTCCTCCAGCTTCTCACTCCCTAGCGGAGCATGCCATCTGTACATCTTCACACCCGGTGCAAACCTCAGCTTCTCACTCCCGTAGCGGAGCATGCCACCTCTAAAAACAAAGTCTGGGAACACCACCATTACTATCCCAGTTCCTAACACTTCAATAATAAATTTATCAGCTTCGTCTCCACCTGAAAAACTAACCACCATTCCCTTCCGTCTCCACCTCGGCAATTTCTGAGATAAATAGAAATAAATAATATTATTTCCAATTCATTTCAACAAACAAGACAATTTTATTATATAAAACAACAGCTTGTCTCCTCACACGGCCTCGAACCATCTCGAATCTATAAAACAATGGAAAGAATAATTTTAACATTCTTGTCAAACATATTCATCGTAATACTATTCATAAACCATAAACAAAAAACAAGCTGTAAAGAAAATGAAATATTATAACTTAACAACACTAAGTCTTCAACTTACCCGGGCCCTCTTCTCCCAGGACTTACTAGCGTCTTACGCTCTCTCGGTCTGTCACAGCAGACAGCGCACGCTCTCTCTCTCGGTCTGTCACAGCAGACCAGCTAAACATCGACCGGCCACACATACAAACTTCAAGCTCACCCGTTATAAAAACTGCACGAGATCCATGCATCTCCCCTCTAAAACCTGTGCACGGGCTACACACATGTCTGCATCAGCATATCAAACTTTTATACCAGTTTGGGTGCACTTATACACTGCAATAAAAAATGCACCTCTATTTCTATACTAAACACAATTAAATGAAAACCTATAAAAAAATATTAAAACATTTTCTTTACAGTTAGGTCTTCTTCAGGAAGGATAGTATGAACATATAACAAACACAACACGTCTGACTTGTTAGGTCTTCTTCAGGAAGGATAGTATGACATATAACAAACACAACACGTTCTGACTTGTTAGGTCTTCTTCAGGAAGGACAGTATGACATATAACAAACACAACACGTTCTGACTTGTTAGGTCTTCTTCAGGAAGGACAGTATGACATATAACAAACACAACACGTTCTGACTTGTTAGGTCTTCTTCAGGAAGGATAGTATGACATATAACAAACACAACACGTTCTGACTTGTTAGGTCTTCTTCAGGAAGGATAGTATGACATATAACAAACACAACACGTTCTGACTTGTTAGGTCTTCTTCAGAAGGATAGTATGACATATAACAAAAAACTTCTGACTGTTAGTCTTCTGAAGATAGTATGCATATAACAAACAACACGTTCTGACTTGTTAGTCTTCTCAGGAAGGATAGTATGACATATAACAAACACAACACGTTCTGACTTGTTAGGTCTTCCAGAGGATAGTAGACATATACAACCACACGTTCTGACTTGTTAGGTCTTCTTCAGAAGGATATATGACATATAACAACACAACACGTTCTGACTTGTTTGGTCTTCTTCAGAAGATAGTATGACATTAACAAACACAACACGTTCTGACTGTAGGTCTTCTCAGAAGGATAGTATGAATATAACAAACACACACTTAAATTGATAGGTTTTCTAAGATAGTAGACTTAACAAACACAACGTTCTATTTAGTTCTTCTTCAGGAAGATGTAGACATATACAACACAACACTCTGACTTGTTAGGTCTTCTTCAGGAAGGATAGTATACATATACCAACACAAACACGTTCTGATTTAGGTCTTCTAGAAGGATAGTATGACATATAACAAACAAACACGTTGAAGTTAGCTTCTTCAGAAGATAGTATGACATTAAAACACAACATTGACTTAGTCTTTCAGAAGGATAGTATGATATAACAAACACAACACGTTCTGACTTGTATCTTCAGGATGGATGTATGACATAACAAACAACAGTTATTTTCTTCCAGAGATATATTTAACAACCAAAGTTCTTTACTTGTAGGACTTCTCAGATATATATGATTAAAAAACAACACGTTGACTTGTTATCTCAGAGGAGTAGATTAACAAACAACCGACTGATTTTAGGTCTTCAACAAATGTATTACATTACAAACAAAACGTTTGACATGTTAGGTCTTCTTCAGGAAGATTTAATAACAAACACAGTTCTACTTGTTAGTCTTCAAACAACATATAATAAACTACCAAAGTAGTATGAAATAACAAACCACAGTTGATGTTAGGTTTCAGGAAGGAAAAAAATTTTACAACAACGTCTCTTTTAGTTTCAGGAAGGATAAATGACATAAACAAACACAACACGTTTGACTGTTAGTCTTCTCAGGAAGGATAGTATGACATAAACAAACAAACACGTTCTTTTGGTCTTCTTCAGGAAGGATAGTAATGACATATTAAAACACAACACGTTCTTTTTAGGTTTTTTCTTCAGGAAGGATAGTATGACATATAACAAACACAACACGTTCTGACTTGTTAGGTCTTTCAGGAAGGTAGTATGACATATAACAAACACAACACGTTCTGACTTGTTAGGTCTTCTTCAGGGATAGTATGACATATAACAAACACAACACGTTCTGACTTGTTAGGTCTTTCTAAAGATAGTAATGACATAAACAAACACAACACGTTCTGACTTGTTAGGTCTTCTTAGAAGGTAGTATGACATAAACAAACACAACACGTTCTGACTTGTTAGGTCTTCTTCAGGAAGATAGTAGACATATAACAAACACAACACGTTCTGACTTGTTAGGTCTTCTTCGGAAGGATATATGACATATAACAAACACACACTTCTGACTTGTTAGGTCTTCTTGAAGGATAGTATGAAAAAAAACATACAACCTTCGAGTTTTTTTTTTTCAATTATGTATCTTCAGGAAAAGTAAACATATAAAAACTCTCGATGTGTTAGGTCTTCTTGAAGGATTACATATAACAAACAAAACCCACGTTTACTTTTGTTCTTTCAGGAAGATAGTATGACATAACAAAACAACCGTTCTGATTGTCTTTTGAAGATAGTATAAAACAACACAACACGTTCTGACTTGTTAGGTCTCTTCAGGAAGATAGTTGACATAACAAACACAAATCTACTTTTGTTCTTTTCAGGAAGGATAGTATGACAATAACAAACAAACCAAAGTTTAGTTTCTTCAGGAAGTAGTATGACATAAACAAACACAACACGTTCTGACTTGTTAGGTCTTCTTCAGGAAGGATATATGACATATAACAAACCAACACGTTCTGACTTTGTTAGGTCTTCTAGGAAGAAGTATGAATATAACAAACACAACACGTTCTACTTGTTAGGTCTTCTTCAGGAAGGAGTATGAAAAACAAACAAACACAACACGTTCTGACTTGTTAGGTCTTCTTCAGAAAGGACAGTATGACATATAACAAACACAACACGTTCTGACTTGTTAGCGTCTCCTTCGAGAAGGATAGTATGAATTAACAAACACAACACGTTGATTTTAGTCTTCTTCGAAGTAGTTGAATATAACAAACACAACACGTTCTGACTTTTTAGTTCTTCGGAAGAGAGATAAAGAACATATACAACACAACCGTTCTGACTGTTAGGTCTTCTTCAGAAGGATAGTATGACATTATAAAAACACAACACGTTCTGACTTTTAGGTCTTCTTCAGAAGGATAGAAGACATAAACAAACACAACACGTTCTAGATTGTTAGGTCTTCTTCAGGAAGGAATAGTATGACATTAACAAACACAACACGTTCTGACTTTAGTCTTCTTCAGGAAGGATAGTATGACATATAAAACACAACATTCACTGTTAGGTCTTCTCAGAAGGTATATTGACATATAAAAAAAACAATTTCTGACTTGTTAGTTCTTCTAGAGGTTTGTAGACAAAATAACATATAATCAACACTTAGAACTTGTTTGCTTTACTTAGGAAGGATAGTAGACATATAACAAACACAACACTTCTGATTTTAGGTCTCTTCAGGAAGGATAGTATGACATAAAACAAACACAACACGTTCTGACTTGTTAGGTCTTCTTCAGGAAGGATAGTAGACATATAACAAACACAACACGTTCTGACTTGTTAGGTCTTCTTCAGGAAGGATAGTATGACATATAACAAACACAACACGTTCTACTTGTTAGGTCTTCTTCAGGAAGGATATATACATATAACAAACACAACACGTTCTGACTTGTTAGGTCTTCTTCAGAAGGATAGTATGACATAAACAAACACAACACGTTCTGACTTGTTAGGTCTTCTTCAGGAAGGATAGTATGGCATATAAAAACACAACAACGTTCTGACTTGTTAGGTCTTCTTCAGGAAGGAATATAATAAACACAACACTTCACTAGGGTTTTAGGAAGGATAGTTTTACAAGAAAACATAGTATTAGTAAAAACATCAAACACTTCTGACTTGTAGGCTCTTCAGGAAGGATAGTATGACATATAACAAACACAACACGTTCTGACTTTAGTCTTCTTCAGGAAGGATATATGACATATAACAAACACAACAGTTCGATAGTTTTAGGTTTTCAGGAAGGATATATGACATATAACAAACACAACCGTTCTGACTTGTTAGTCTCTTCAGGAAGGATAGTATGACATATAACAAACACAACACGTTCTGACTTGTTAGGTCTCTCAGGAAGATAGTATGACATATAACAAACACAACACGTCTGACTTGTAGGTCTTCTTCAGAAGGGTAGTATGACTATAAACAAACACAACACTTCTGACTTGTTAGTCTTCTCAGGAAGGATAGTATGACATATACAAACACAACACGTTCTACTTGTAGTCCTTCTTCAGGAAGGATAGTATACATAAACAAACACAACACGTTCTGACTTGTTAGGTCTTCTCGGGAAGATAATGACATATAACAAACACAACACGTTCGACTTGTTAGGTCTTCTTCAGGAAGATAGTATGACATATAACAAACACAAACGTTCTGACTTGTTAGGTCTTCTTCAGGAAGAATAGTTGACATATAACAAACACAACACTTCTGACTTGTTAGGTCTCTCAGAAGGTAGTATGACATATAACATACACAACACTTCTACTTGTAGGTCTTCTTCAGGAAGGTAGATGAATATAACAAACACAACACGTTCTGACTTGTTAGTCTCTTCAGGAAGGATAGTATGACATATAACAAACACAACACGTTCTGACTTGTTAGTCTTCTTCAGAAGGATAGTAAAGACATATAACAAACCAACACGTTCTGACTGTTAGGTCTTCTTCAGAAGGATAGTATGACATATAACAAACACAACACGTTTGACTTGTTAGGTCTTCTTCAGGAAGGATGTATGACATATAACAAACACAAACTTCGACTGTTAGTCTTCTTCAGGAAGGATAGTATGACATATAACAAACACAACACGTTCTGACTTGTTAGGTCTTCTTCAGGAAGATAGTATGACATATAACAAACACAACACGTTCTGACTTGTTAGGTCTCTTAGAAGGATAGTATGACATATAACAAAACAACACTTCTGACTTGTTAGGTCTTCTTCAGGAAGGATAGTATACATATAACAAACACAACACGTTCTATTGTTAGTCTCTCAGGAAGATAGTAACAATAACAAACACAACACGTTTGACTTGTTAGGTTTCTTCAGAAGGATAGTAGCATATAACAAACACACGTCGACTTAGTCTTCTTCGAAGGATAGTATAATATAACAAACACAACACGTTCTGACTGTTAGTCTTCTTCAGGAATAGTAATATAACAACACAACACTTCACTTGTTGGTTCTTCAGAAGGATAGTATACATATAACAAACCAACACGTTCTACTTTTAGTCTTCTCGAAGGATAGTATGACATATAACAAAACAACACTCTGACTTGTTAGGTCTTCTTCAGGATTATGACAAAAACAAACAACACGTTCTGACTTGTAGGTCTCTTCAGAAGATAGTATACATTACAAACAAACACGTTCTGACTTTTAGTCTTCTCGGAAGGAAGTAGACATAAACAAACACAACATCGTTCTGATTGTAGTCTCTTCAGGAAGGATAGTATGACATATAACAAACCACAACGTTCTATAGATAGTCTTCATCAGGAAGATAGTAGACATTATAAAACACAACACTTTCGACTGTTATGTCTTCTTCAGGGTTTGAATAAAACAAAACACAACATTTGACTTGTTGGTCTTCTTCAGAAGGATAGTATGACATATAACAAACACAACACGTTCTGACTTGTTAGGTCTTCTTCGGAAGGATAGTAACATATAACAAACACAACACGTTCTGACTTGTAGGTCTTCTTCGGAAGGATAGTATGATTAACAACACAAACTTCTGACTTTAGGTCTTCTTCAGGAAGATAGTAGACATATAACAAACACAACACGTTTGACTTGTTAGGTCTTCTCAGGGTAAGACTATACAACACAAGTCTGACTCGTAGTCTTCTTGGAGGATAGATACATATAAAAACACAACACTCTGATTGTTAGGTCTTCTTAGGAAGGATAGTATGACATATAACAACACAACACGTCTGACTTGTTAGGTCTTCTTCAGGAAGGATATATACATTAACAAAACACACGTTCTACTTGTTAGGTCTTTTCGGAATGATATGACATAAACAAACACAACACGTTCTGACTTGTTAGGTCTTCTTCGGAGGATAGTATGACATATAACAAACACAACACGTCTGACTTGTTAGGTCTTCTTCAGAGGATAGTAGACATATAACAAACACAACACGTTCTGACTTGTTAGGTCTTCTTCAGGAAGATGTATGACATATAACAAACACAACACGTTCTGACTTGTTAGGTCTTCTTCAGGAAGGATAGTATGACATATAACAAACACAACACGTTCTGACTTGTAGGTCTTCTTCAGAAGGATAGTATGACATATAACAAACACAAAAACGTTCTGACTTGTTAGGTCTTCTTCAGAAGGATAGTATGACATATAACAAACACAACACGTTCTGACTTGTTAGGTCTTCTTCAGGAAGGATAGTATGACATATAACAAACACAACACGTTCTGACTTGTTTGGTCTTCTTCAGGAAGGATAGTATGACATATAACAAAACACAAAACGTTCTGACTTGTTAGGTCTTCTTTCAGGAAGGATAGTATGACATATAACAAACACAACACGTTCTGACTTGTTAGGTCTTCTTCAGGAAGGATAGTAGGACATATAACAAACACAACACGTTCTGACTTGTTAGGTCTTCTTCAGGAAGGATAGTATGACATATAACAAACACAAAAACGTTCTGACTTGTTAGGTCTTCTTCAGGAAGGATAGTATGAAATAACAAACACAACACGTTCTGACTTGTTAGTCCCTTCTTCAGGAAGGATAGTAAAGACATATAACAAACACAACACGTTCTGACTTGTTAGGGCTTCTTCAGGAAGGATAGTATGACATATAACAAACACAAAACGTTCTGACTTGTTAGGTCTTCTTCAGAAGGATAGTATGGGCATATAACAAACACAACACGTTTCTGACTTGTTAGGTCTTCTTCAGGAAGGATAGTATGACATATAACAAACACAACACGTTCTGACTTGTTAGGTCTTCTTCGAAGGATAGTATGACATATAACAAACACAACACGTTCTGACTTGTTAGGTCTTCTTCAGAAGGATAGTATGACATATAACAAACACAACACGTTCTGACTTGTTAGGTCTTCTTCAGGAAGGATAGTATGACATATAACAAACACAACACGTTCTGACTTGTTAGGTCTTCTTCAGGAAGGATAGTATGACATATAACAAACACAACACGTTCTGACTTGTTAGGTCTTCTTCAGGAAGGATAGTATGACATATAACAAACACAACACGTTCTGACTTGTTAGGTCTTCTTCAGGAAGGATAGTATGACATATAACAAAACCAACACGTTCTGACTTGTTAGGTCTTCTTCAGGAAGGATATATGACATATAACAAACACAACACGTTCTGACTTGTTAGGTCTCTTCAGAAGGATAGTATGACATATAACAAACACAACACGTTCTGACTTGTTAGGTCTTCTTCAGAAGGATAGTATGACATATAACAAACACAACACGTTCTGACTTGTTAGGTCTTCTTCAGGAAGGATAGTAATGACATATAACAAACACAACAAAGTTCTGACTTGTTAGGTCTTCTTCAGGAAGGATAGTATGACATATAACAAACACAACACGTTCTGACTTGTTAGGGCTTCTTCAGGAAGGATAGTATGACATATAACAAACACAACACGTTCTGACTTGTTAGGTCTTCTTCAGGAAGGATAGTATGACATATAACAAACACAACACGTTCTGACTTGTTAGGTCTTCTTCAGGAAGGATAGTATGACATATAACAAACACAACACGTTCTGACTGTTAGGTCTTCTTCGGAAGGATAGTATGACATATAACAAACACAACACGTTCTGACTTGTTAGTCTTCTTCAGGGAAAGGATAGTATGACATATAACAAAACACAACACGTTCTGACTTGTTAGTCTTCTTCAGGAAGGATAGTATGACATATAACAAACACAACACGTTCTGACTTTTAGGTCTTCTTCAGGAAGGATAGTATGACATATAACAAACACAACACGTTCTGACTTGTTAGTCTTCTTCAGGAAGGATAGTATGACATATAACAAACACAACACGTTTTGACTTGTTAGGTCTTCTTCAGGAAGGATAGTATGACATATAACAAACACAACACGTTTGACTTGTTAGGTCTTCTTCAGGAAGGATAGTATGACATAAACAAACACAACACGTTCTGACTTGTTAGGTCTTCTTCAGGAAGATAGTATGACATATAACAAACACAACACGTTCTGACTTGTTAGGTCTTCTTCAGGAAGGATAGTATGACATATAACAAACACAACACGTTCTGACTTGTTAGGTCTTCTTCAGGAAGGATAGTATGACATATAACAAACACAACACGTTCTGACTTGTTAGGTCTTCTTCGGAAGGATAGTATGAACATATAACAAACACAACACGTTCTGACTTGTTAGTCTTCTCAGGAAGGATAGTATGACATATAACAAACACAACACGTTCTGACTTGTTAGGTCTTCTTCAGGAAGGATAGTATGACATATAACAAACACAACACGTTTCTGACTTGTTAGGTCTTCTCAGGAAGGATAGTATGACATATACAAACAAACACGTTCTGACTTGTTAGGTCTTCTTCAGGAAGGATAGTATGACATATAACAAACACAACACTTCTGACTTGTTAGGTCTCTTCAGAAGGATAGTATGACATATAACAAACACAACACGTTCTGACTTGTTAGGTCTTCTTCAGGAAGGATAGTATGACATATAACAAACACAACACGTTCTGACTTGTTAGGTCTTCTTCAGGAAGGATAGTATGACATATAACAAACACAACACGTTCTGACTTGTTAGGTCTTCTTCAGGAAGGATAGTATGACATATAAAACAAACACAACACGTTCTGACTTGTTAGTCTTCTTCAGGAAGGATAGTATGACATATAACAAACACAACACGTTCTGACTTGTTAGGGTCTTCTTCAGGAAGGATAGTATGACATATAACAAACACAACACGTTCTGACTTGTTAGGTCTTCTTCGGAAGGATAGTATGACATATAACAAACACAACACGTTCTGACTTGTTAGGTCTTCTTCAGGAAGATATATGACATATAACAAACACAACACGTTCTGACTTTAGTCTTCTTCAGAAGGATATATGACATATAACAAACACAACACGTTCTGACTTGTTAGGTCTTCTTCAGGAAGGATATATGACATAAACAAACACAACACGTTCTGACTTGTTAGGTCTTCTTCAGGAAGGATAGTAGCGGACTTATAACTAAAACCAACACGTTTCTGACTTGTTAGGGCTTCTTCATGAAGGATAGTATGACATATAACCAAACACAACATTCTGACTGTTAGGTCCTTCTTCAGGAATGATATTAGACATATAACAAACACAACCACTTCTGACTTGTTAGGTCTTCTTCAGAAGATAGTTGACATATAACAAACACAACACGTTCTGACTTGTAGGCTCTTCTTCCGAAGGGATAGTATGACATATAACAACACCAACACTTTCTGACTTGTTAGTCTTCTTCAGGAAGGGATAGTATGACATAACAAACACCACACGTTCTGACTTGTTAGTCTTCTTCAGGAAGGATAGTATGACATATAACAAACACAACCGTTCTGACTTGATAGGTCCTCTTCAGAAGGATAGTATGACATATAACAACAACAACACGTTCTACTTTTAGGTCTTCTTCAGGAAGGATATATGAAATATAGACAAACACAACACGTTCTGACTTGTTAGGTCGTCTTCAGGAAGGATAGTATGACTATTAACAAACACAACACGTTCTGACTATGTTAGGTCTTCTTCAGGAAGGATAGTAACATATAACAAACACAACACGTTCTACTGTGTTAGGTCGCTTCTGGAGGATAGTATGACAATATAACAAACACAACACGTCTGACTTGTTAGGTCTTCTTAAGGAAGTGATAGTATGACATATAAACAAACACACACGTTCTGCTTTGTTAGGTCTTCTTCCAGAAGGATAGTATGACATATAACAAAACAACACGTTCGACTTGTTAGGTCTTCTTCAGGAAGGATAGTAAGACATATAACACAAACAACAAGTTCTGACTTGTTTAGGTCTTCTTCAGGAAGGAAGTATGAACAATAACAAACCACACGTTCTGACTTGTTAGGTCTCCTTCAGAAGGATAGTATGACATATAACAAACACAACACTCTGACTTGTTAGGGTCTTCTTCAGGAAGATAAGTATGACATATAACAAACATCAACACACGTTCCTGACTGTTAGGGCTTTTCTTCAGGAAGGATAGTAGGACATATCACAAACACAACACGTTCTGACTTTTAGGTCTTCTTCAGGAAGGATAGATCCATATAACAAACACACACGTTCTGACTTGTTAGGTCTCCTTCAGGAAGGATAGTATGACATATAACAAACACACACTTCTGACTTGTTAGTCTTTCTCAGGAAGGATAGTATAGACATATAACACACACAACACGTTCTGACTTGTTAGGTTTCATTCAGGAAGGATAGGATGACATATACAAACACAACACGTTCTGACTTGTTAGTCTTCTTCAGAAGGATAGTAATGACATATAACAAACACAACACGTTCTGACTTGTTTAGTCTTCTTCAGAAGGATAGTATGACATATAACAAACGCAACACGTTCTGACTTGTTTAGGTCTTCTTCAGGAAGGATGAGTATGACAATATAACAAACACAACACGTTTGATTGTATAGGTCTTCTTCAAAGGATAGTAATACATATAACAAACACAACACAGTTTCTGACTTGTTAGGTCTTTTCTTCGAGAAGGAATAGTATGACATATAACAAACACAACACGTTCTGACATTTGTTATGGTTCTTTCTTCAGGAAGGATAGTATGACATATAACAAACACAACACGTTTGCTGACTTGTTAGGTTCTTTCTTCAGGAAGGATAGTATGACATATAACAAACTCAACAACGTTCTGACTTGTTAGTTCTCTTCAGGAAGGAATAGTTACGACATATAACAAACACAGCACGTTCTGACTTGTAGTCTTCTTCAGATGGATTAGTAAAATAAAAAAAAAAAAAAAAAAGACATATAACAAACACAACACGTTCTGACATGTACGCTCTTCTTCGGAAGGATATTATGACATATAACCAAACACACCGTTTCTGACTTGTTAGTCTCTTCAGGAAGGATAGTAATGACATATAACAAACACAACACGTTCTGATTGTTAGGTCCTTCTTCAGGAAGGTTAGTCTGACATATAACAAACACAACACGTTTGACTTGTTAGGGTCTTCTTCAGGAGGATAGTATACATATAACAAACACAACCGTTCTGACTTGTTAGTCTTCTTCAGGAAGGATAGTATGACATCTACAAACACAACACTTCTGAACTTGTTAGGTCTTCTCAGGAAGATAGTATGAATATAACAAACACAACACGTTCTGACTTGTTAGGTCTTCTTCGAGAAGGATAGTTATGACATATAACAAACACAACACGTTCTGACTTTTAGGTCTTCTTCAGGAAGGATAGTATACCATATAACAAACACAACACGTTCTGACTTGTTAGGTCTTCTTCCATGAAGGAAAGGAGACATATAACAAACACAACACGTTCTTCTGACTTGTTAGGCTTCTTCAGGAAGATAGTATGACATATAACTAAACACAACACTTCTGACTTTGTTAGGTCTTCTTCGGGAAGGATAGTATGACATTAACAAATAACACAGACACGTTCTGACTTGTTAGTCTTCTCGGGAAGGATAGTATGACATATAACAAACCACACGTTCTGACATGTTAGGTCTTCTTCGGAAGGATAGTATGACATATAACAAACCCAACTCGTTCTGACTTGTTAGGTCCTTCTTCAGAAGGAATAGTATGACATATAACAAAACACAACACGTTCTGACTTGTTAGGTCATCTTCAGGAAGGGATAGTATGTTGGGTACATATAACAAACACAACACTTTTCTGACTTGTTAGTCTTCTTCAGGATGGAAGTATGACATATAACAAACACAACACGTCTGACGTGTTAGGTCTCTTCAGGAAGATAGTATGACGTATTAACAAACACAACACGTTCTGACTTTTTAGGTCTTCTTCAGAAGATAGTATGACATATAACAAACACACCACGTTCGACTTGATTAGGTCTTCTCAGGAGGATAGTATGACATATAACAAACACAACACGTTCTGACTTGTTAGGTCTTCTCAGGAAGGATAGTATGACATATAACAAACACAACCTTCTGACTGTAGGTCTTCTTCAGAAGGATATATATACATATAACAAACACAACACGTTCTGACTTGTAGGCTTCTTCAGGAAGGATAGTATACATATAACAAACCAACACGTTCTGACCTTGTTAGGTCTTCTTCAGAAGGATAGTATGACATAAACAAAACACAACACGTTCTGACTTGTTAGGTCTTCGCAGGAAGGATCGTATGACATATAACAAACACAACACTTTCTGACTTGTTAGGTCTTCTCATGAAAGGATAGTATTACATAAACACACACAACACGTTCTACTTGTTTAGGTCTTTCTTCAGAAGGATAGTATGACATATAACAAACACAACTACGTTCTACTTGTTAGGTCTTCTTCAGGAAGGATAGTATGACATATAACAAACACAACACGTTCCTGACTTGTTAGGTCTTCTTCAGAAGATAAGTATGACATATGAACAAACCCAACACGTTCTGACTTGTTAGGTCTCCTTCAGAAGGATGTATGACATATAACAAACACAACCAACGTTCTGACTTGTTAGGTCTTCTCAGGAAGGATAGTAATGACATATTACAAACACAACACGATCTGACATGTTAGGTCTTCTTCAGGAAGGATAGTAATGACATATAACAAACACCAACCGTTTCTGACTGACTTGTTAGGTCCTTCTTCAGGAAGGATAGTATGAACATATAACAAACACACACGTTTGACTTGTTAGGTCTTCTCAGAAGGATAGTATGACATATAACAAACACAACACGTTCTGACTTGTAAGGTCTTCTTCTGAAGGATATATGACATATAACAAACGACAAACACGTTTCTGACTTGTTTAGGTCTTCTCGGGAAGGATAGTAAATGACTATAACAAACACAACACGGTCGGACTTGTTAGTCTTCTTGCGGGAAGATAGTTGACATATAACTATCACAACACGTTCTGACTTGTTAGGTCTCTTCGGGAAGGATAGTATGACAAATAACAAACACAACACGTTCTGACTTGTAGGTCTTCTTTCAGGAAGGATAGTATGACATATAACAAACACAACCCGTTCTGACTTGTAGGTCTTCTTCAGAAGGATCGTAGACATATAACAAACACAACACGTATCTGTCTTGTTAGGTCACTTTCTCAGGAAGGATAGTATGACATATAACAAACACAACACGTTTCTGTGACTTGTTAGTCTTCTCAAGGAAGGATAGTATGACATATAACCAAACACAACCACGTTTCTGACTTGTTTAGTCTTCTCAGAAGGATAGAATATCATATAACAAACACAAACACTTCTGACTTGTTAGGTCTTCTTCAGGAAGGATAGTATGACATCTAACAAACACAACACGTTCTTGACTTGTTAGGGTCTCTTCCAGAAGGATAGTATGACAATAACAAACACAATCACGTTCGATTTGTTAGGTCTTCTTCCATGAAGAATAGTATGACATATAAAAACACAACACGTTTTCTGACTTGTTAGCATCTTCTTCAGAAGGAGAGTAGACATATAACAAACACAACACGTTTCTGTCTTGTTAGGTCTTCTCAGGAAGGATAGTATGACATATAACAAACACAACACATCCTGACTTGTTTAGGTCTTCTTCCGAAGATAGTATGACATATAAACAAACACAACACGTTCTGACTTGTTAGGTCTCTGCAGGAAATATATGACATATAACAAACAACAAACACGTGCTGACTTGTTAGGGCATCGTCATGAAGGATAGTATGACATATAACAAACACAACACGTTCTGACTTGTTAGTCTTCTTCAGGAAGGATATATACATATAACAAACAAACACGTTCTGACTTGTTAGGTCTTCTCAGGAAGGATAGTATGACATATAACAAACACAACACTTTTCTACTTGTTAGGTCTTCTTCCAGAAGGATAGAAGACATATAACAAAGCACAACACTTATCTGACTTGTTTAGGTTCTTCTCAGGAAGATAGTAAAATGACATATAACATACCACAACACGTTCAGACTTGTTAGGTCTTCTTCAGAAGATAGTAAATGACATATAACAAACCAACACTATCTACTTGTTAGGTCATCTTCAGGAAGGATAGTATGACATATAACAACCACAACACGTTCTGACTTTGTTAGGTCGCTTCCAGGAAGGATAGTAGGACCATAAACAAACACAACACGTTCTGACTTGTTAGGTCTTCTTCAAAAGGTAGTATGACATATAACAAACCACAACACGTTTCTGACTTGTTAGGTTCTTCTTCAGGAAGGAATAGTATGACATATAACAAACTCAAACACTTTCTGACCTTGTTAGGTCTTCTTCAGGAAGGATAGTAATGACCATATAACAAACACAACACGTTTCGACTTGTTAGGTCTTCTTCAGGAAGGATAGTAGACATATAACAACACCACACGTCGACATTTATCTTCTCAGAAGGATAGTATGACATGTAACAAACACAACAGCGTTCTGACGTGTAGTCTCCTTCAGGAAGGAAAGTATGACATATCACAAACACAACACGTTCTGACTTGTTAGGGTCTTCTTCAGGAAGGATAGTAGTACATATACAAACACAACACGTTCTGACTTGTTAGGAGGTCTTCTTCAGAGCAGGAAGGAATAGAATGACATATAACAAACACAACACGTTCTGACTTTTAGGTCATTTCAGAAGGAATATGACTTATAACAAACACAACACGTTCTCTGACGTGTTTAGGTCTTCTTCAGAAGGAATAGTATGGACATATATCAAACACAACACGTTCGAACTTTGTTAGGTCTCTTCCGAAGGATATATGACATATAACAAACACAACCCGTTCCTGACATTGTTGAGGTTTCTTTCGGAAGATATAATACCATATTAACAAACACAACACGTTCTGACTTGTTAGTCTTCGTCGGGAAGGATAGTAATGACAGATAACACACACACACGTTCTGACTTGTTAGGTCTCTTCGGGAAGGATAAAATACATATAACAAACACAACACGTTCTGACTTTTTAGGTCTTCTTCCAGGAAGGAATAGTATGACATAAAAAATCACAACACGTTTCTGACTTGGTAGGTCTTCTTCAGAAGGAATAGTATGTCATATAACAAACACAACACTATCTGACTTGTTAGTCTTCTTCAGAAGGATAGTAGACATATAACAAACACAACACGGACTGACTTGTTAGCGGTCTTCCTACAGGAAGATAGTGTTGACATATACAAACACAACACGTTCTGACTTGTTAGGTCTTCTTCAGGAAAGGATAGTAAGACATATAACAAACAACAACACGTTTCTGCGACTTGTTAGGTTCTTCTCAGGAAGGATAGTAAATGAACATATAAACAAACACAACACTTCTGACTTGTTAGTCTTCTTCAGAAGAGATAGTAAATGACATATAAACAAACACAACACGTTCTGACTTGGTAGGTGTTCTTCAGGAAGGATAGTATGACATATACAAACACAAACACTTCTGACTTGTTAGGTCTTCTTCAGGAAGGATAGTAAATGACATCTAACAAACACAACACGTTCTGACATTGTTAGTTCTTCTTCAGGAAGGATATATGACATAAACCAAACACAACACGTTCTGACTTGTTAGGTTCTTCTCAGAAGAAATATAATGACATATAACAAAACAACACGTTCTGACTTGTTAGGTGTCTTCTTCAGGAAGGATAGTATGACATAAAACTAACACAACCCCGTTTCTGACTTGTTAGTCTTCTTCAGGAAGGATAGTATGTCATATAACAACCAACACGTTCAGACTTGTTAGGTCTTCGTCAGGAAGGATAGTATGACAAATAACAAACACAACACGTTTCTACTTGTTAGGTCTTCTTCAGAAGGATAGTATACATATAACAAACACAACACTTCTGACTTGTTATAGGTTCTTCTCAGGAAGGATAGTATGACATAATAACAAACACAACACGTTTCCTGACTTGTTAGGTTTCTCAGGAAGGATAGTATGACATATAACTAACAACAACACGTTTCGACTTGTTAGGTCTTCGTCAGGAGGATAGTATGGACAGATAACAAACAACAACACTTCTGACTTGTTAGGTCTTCTTCAGGAAGGGAATAGTATGACATATAACAAACACAACACGTTCTACTTTTAGGTCTTCTTCAGGAAGGATAGTATGACCATATACAACAAACACAACACGTTCCTGAACTTGTTAGGTCTTCTCAGGAAGGATAGTATGACATATACAAACACAACACGTTCTGACCTGTTTTAGTTCTTCTCAGGAAGGAAATAGTATGACAAATAACAATCAAACACGTTCTTGACTTGTTAGGTCTTCTTCAGGAAGATAGTATGACATAACTACACACAACACTTCTGACTTGTTAGTCCTCCTTCAGGAGATAGTATGACATATAACTAACACAACACGTTCTGACTTGTTATTCTCCTTCAGGAAGGATAGTATACATATAACAAAAACAACACGTTCTGACTTGTAGGTCTTCTTCAGGAAGGATAGTATGACAAATAACAAACACAACACGTTTCTGACTGTTAGGTCCTTCTCAGGAAGAGAGTATGACAAATAACAAACGACAACACGTTCTGACTTGTAGGTCTTCCTTCAGGAAGGAAGTAGGACATAAACAAACACAACACGTTCTGACTTGTTAGTCTTCTTCAGGAGGATAGTAATGACATATAACAAACAACAACCACGTTCTGACTTGTTAGGTCTTCTTCAGAAGATAGTATGACATATAACAAACACAACACGGTCTACTTGATAGTCTTCTTCAGGAAGATAGCAGGCCATATAACAAACACAACACGTTTCGGACTTGTTAGTCCCTTCTTCAGGAAGATAGTATTAACATATAACAAACACAACACGTTCTACTTTTAGGTCTTCTTCAGGAAGGAGAGTATGACAATATAAAAACACAACACGTTCTGACTTGTTAGGTCCCATCTTCAGAAGGATAGAATGACATATAACAAAACATTCAACACGTTCTGACGTGTTTAGGTCCTTCTTCAGGAAGGATAGTAACTAAAAACAAACCACAACAATTCTGACTTGTTAGTCTTCTTCAGGAAGGACTAGTAATGACATATAACAACACAACACGTTCTGAACTTGTTAGTCATCTTCAGGAAGGATAGTAAGACAAATAACAAATCACAACACGTTTCTGACTTGTTAGTTTCTTTCAGGAAGGATAGTAATGACATATAAACAAACACAAACACTTTCTGACTTGTTAGTCTTCTTCAGGAAGGATAGTATACATATAACAAACACAACACGTTCTGACTTGTTAGTCTTCTCAGGAAGGATAGTATGACATATAAAAACAACAACACGTTCTGACTTGTTAGGTCTTCTTCAGGAAGATAGTTAACCATATAACAAACACCAACACTTTCTGACTTGTTAGGTCTCTCAGGAAGGATAGTATGACATATAACAAACACAACACGTTCTGACTTTGTTAGTCTTTCGTCTGGAAGGATAGTTATGACATATAACAACACAACACGTTTTTCGACTTGTTAGACTTCTTCAGAAGATAGTAAGAATATAACAAACCCAAACACGTTCTGGACTTGTTAGGTCTTCTTCAGGAAGGATAGTATGACAATAACAAACACAACACGTTCTGACTTGTTAGTCTTCTTCAGAAGGATAGTATGACATATAACAAACACTAACACTTCTACTTGTTAGGTCTTCTTCAGGAAGATAGTATACAGATAACAAACACAACACGTTTCTGACTTGGTTAGGTCTTCTTCAGGAAGGATAGGTATGACATAAACAAACACTACACGTCGACTTGTTAGGGTCTTCTTCCAGAAGGAATAGTATGACATATAACAAACACAAACACTTCTGACTTTAGGTCTTCTTCAGAAGGATATATGACATATAACACACACAACACGTTCTGACTTGTTAGGTCTTCTTCAGGAAGAAAAGTATGACATATAACAAACACAACACGTCTGACTTGTTATGACTTCTTTCAGGAAGATATATGACATATAACAAACACAACACTTTCTGACTTGTTAGGTCTTCCTTCAGGAATGATAGTATGACATATAACAAAGCACCTACACGTTCTGACTTTAGGTCTTCTTCAGGAAGATAGTATGACATATAACAAACACAACACGTTCTACTTGTTAGGTCTTCTTCAGGAAGGAAAGTATGACATATAACACACACAACACTTCTGCGACTTGTTAGGTCTTCTTCAGGAAGGATAGTATGACATATAACAAACACAACACGTTCTGACTTGTTAGTCTTCTTCAGGAAGGATAATATGACATATAACAAACACAACACGTTTCTACTTGTTAGGTCTTCTTCCAGGAAGGATATATGACATATAACAAACACAACACGTTCTGACTGTTAGGTCTTCGTCAGGAAGGATAGTATGACATATACCAAACCCAACACGTTTCTGAACTTGTAGGTCTTCTTCAGGAAGGATCGTAATGACATATAACAAACACAACACGTTCTGACTTGTTATTCTTCTTCAGAAGACAATAAGTCGGACATATAACAAACTCAACACGTTCGGACTGTTAGGTCTTCTTCAGGAAGGATAAGTATGACATAAAACAAACACAACAAACACGTTCTGGAACTTGTTAGGTCTTCTTCAGGAAGGATAGTATGACAGATAACAAACACCACACGATCTGACTTGTTAGTCGTTCTTCAGAAGTGAATAGTATGACATATAACAAACACAACACGTATCTGACCTTGTTAGGTCTTCTTCAGGAAGGATAGTATGACTATAACAAACACAACCACGTTCTGACTTGTTTATGTTCTTTCTTCAGGAAGATATAATGACAAAAACAAACACAACACGTTCTGACTTGTTGGTCTTCCCAGGACGGATAGTATACATATAACAAAGCACATCACGTTCTGGACTTTGTTAGGTCTTCTTCTATATAGAAGATAGTATGACATATAACAAACACAACACGATCTGACTTGTTAGGTCTACTTCAGGAAGGATAGTATGACATATAACAAACACACACGGTGCTGACTTGTTAGGTCTTCTCATGAAAGGATATATGACATATAAAAACAAACACGTTCGACTTTGTTAGTCTCCTTCAGGAAGGATAGTATAACATATAACAAACACAACACGTTCTGACGTTGTTTTTTGTTAGGTCTTCTTGCAGGAAGGAAGTATGACATATAAGAACACAACAACGTTCGACTTGTTAGTCTCCTTCAGAAGGATAGTATGGACATATAAGAAAAACAACACGTTCTGACTTGTTAGGTCGTCCTCAGGAAGGATAGTAATTACATATAACAAACACAACACTTTTCCTGACTTGTTAGGTCTTCTTCAGGAAGATTTTAGACATATAACAAACACAACACTTCTGACTTGGTTAGTCTTCTCAGGAAGGATAGTACAACATATAACAAACACAACAACCGTTCTGACTTGTTAGGTCTTCCTTCAGGAAGGATAGTAATGACATATAACAACACAACACGTTCAGACTGTTAGTCTTCTTCAGAAGGATAGTATGACCTATAACAAACACTACACGATCTACTTGTTAGGTCTTCTTCAGGAGGATAGTATGACATAAAACAAACACAACACGTTCTGACTTGTTTATCTCTTCAGAAGGATAGTATGACATATAACAAACACAACACGTTCTGACTTGTTAGGTCATCTTCAGGAAGGATAGAATGACATATAACAAACACAACACGTTCTGACTTTTGTTAGGGTCTCTTCGAGAAGGATAGTATGCCATATAACAAACACAACACGTTGCGGGACTTGTTAGTCCCCTTCTTTCAGGAAGGATAGTAATGACCTATAACCAACACAACACGTCTGACTTGTTAGTCTTCTTTCAGGAAGGATATTATGACATATAACAAACACAACACGTTACTGACTTGTAGGGTCTTATATCAGAAGGATAGTATGACATATCACAAACACAGCACGTTCTGACTTTAGGTCTTCTTCAGGAAGGATCGTATGACATATAACAAAACACAACACGTTCTCTGACTTGTTAGGTCTTCTCAGGAAGGATAGTATGACATATATCAAACACCAACAGCGTCTGAACTTGTTAGGTCTTCTTCAGGAAGGATAGATGACATATAACAAACAAACAAGTTCTGACTTGTTAGGTCCTTCTTCCAGGAAGATAGTTGACATCATAACAAACACAACACGTCTTGACTTGTTAGGCTATCTTCAGAAGGATAGGATGACATATAACAAACACAACACGTTCGACTTGTTTAGGTCTTCTTCAGAAGGATAGTATGAAATATAACAAACACAACACGTTCTGACTTGTTTAGGTCATCTTCAGGAGGATAGTAATGACATATAACAAACACAACGACGTTCTGACTTGTTAGGTCTTCTCATGAAGATAGTATATGGACAATATAACAAACATCAACACGTCTGCTTGTTAGGCTTCTTCAGAAGGAATAGTATACATATAACAAACACAACATACGTTCTGACTGGTTATGTCGTCCTTTCAGAAGGATAGTATGACATATAACAAACACAACATCGTTTCTGCATGTTAGGTCTTCTTCGGTAAGGATAGTATGACATATAAACAAACACAACACGTTCTGACTTGTTATGTCTTCTTCGGGGAAGGATAGTAGACATATCACAAAACACACACTTCCTGACTTGTTAGGCCCTTCTCGGAAGGATGTAGACATATAAACAAACACAACACTTCTGACTTGTAAGGTCTTCTTCGGGGAGGAGGATAGTAAGACAATAACAAACGCCAACACGTTCTGACTGTTAGGTCTTTCTTCGGGAAGGAGATAAATGACATAATAAACAAACACCAACACGTTCTGACTGTTAAGTCTTCTTCAGAAGACGATAGTAATGAACAATAACAAACACAACAAGCGTTTCTGAATTGTTAGGTCCTTCTTAGGAAGATAGTATGACATATAACAAACACAACACGTTCGACTTGTTAGTCTTCTCAGGAAGGATAGTAAGACATATAACAAACACAACACGTTCTGACTCCTTGTTAGGTCCATCTTCAGGAAGGATAGTAAGACATATAACAAACACAACACGTCTGACTTGGTTAGGTCTTCTTCAGCAGGATATATGACATATACAAACACAACACGTTCTGCTTGTAGGTCTCTTCAGGAAGAAGTAAGACAAATAACCCCCAAAAACACAACACGTTCTGACTGTGTTTAGGTTCTTCTGCAAAGATAGTATGACATATAACAACACAACACTTCTGACTTGTGTAGGTCTTCTTCAGGAAGGATTAGTATGAACATATAACAAACACAACACTTTCCTGGACTTGTTAGGCTTCTTCAGAGAGGATAGTATACATATAACAAACACAACACGTTCTGACTTGTTAGGATCCTTCTTCAGGAAGGATAGTATGACATAGTAATCAAACACAACACGTTTCTGACTTGTTAGGTCTTCTCAGGAAGATAGTATGACATATAACAAACACAACACGTTCAACTTGTTAGGTCTCTTCAGGAAGATAGTCATGACATATAACAAACACAACACGTTTTTCTGACTTGTAAGTCTTCTTCAGAAGGATAAAGACATATAACAAACACAACACTTTCGGACATTGTAAGGTCTTCCGTCAGAAGGATAGATGACATATAACAACCACAACACGTTCTGACTTGTTATCTTCTCAGAAGGAGAGTATGACATAAACAAACACACACGTTCTGACTTGTTAGGTCTTCTTCAGGAAGGCTAGTAGGACATATAACAAACACAACACGTTTTCTGACTTGTTATGTCTCTCAGGAAGATAGATGACAGATAACAAACACAACACGTTCTGACTTGTTAGGTCTCCCTTCAGGAAGGATAGTAATGACATAAAAACAAACACAACACGTTCTGAACTTGTTAGGTCCTTCTTCAGGAAGATATATACATAAAACAAACACAACACTTCTGACGTGTTAGGTCCTTCTTCCAGGAAGGATCGTATGACATATAACAAACACAACACGTTCTGACTTGTTGGTCTTCTTCCAGAAGGATAGGATGACATAAAGACAACACAACACGTTCTACTTGTAAGTCTTTCTTCAGAAGGATATTGTATGACTATAACAAACACAACACGTCTGACTTTTAGGTTTTCTTCTTCAGGAAGGATAGTCATGACATAATAACAAACACAACCTTCTGACTTGATAGTCTTCTTCGGAGGATAGTATGACATATACAAACACAACACTTCTGACTTGTAGGTTCTTCTCGGGAAGGATAGTATGACAATAACAAACAAACACGATTCTGACTTTTAGGTCTTCTTCGGGAAGGATAGTATACATTAACAAACACAACAACTTCTGACTTGTAGGTCTTCTTCAGGAAGGATATATGACCTAAACAAACACAACCACGTTCTGACTTGTTAGTCTCATCAGAGAAGGAATAGTATGTACATATAACACACACAACACGTTTCCTGTGACTTGTTAGGTCTTCTTTCAGAAGGATATATGACAAATAACAAACACAACACTCTGACTTGTTAGTCTTTCTTCAGAAGGATATATACATATAACAAACACAACACGTTCTGACTTTAGGTCTTCTTCAGAAAGGATAGTATGACATATAACAAAACACAACACGTTTCTGACCTTGTTAGGTCTTTTCTCAGGAAGAAATATGACATAGAACAAACACACACGTTCTGACTTGTAGGTCATCTTCGAGAAGGATAGTATGACCATATAAACAAACACAACACGTTCTGACCTTGTTAGGTCTTCTTCAGAAGGATAGTATGACATATAACAAACACAACACGTTTCTGACTTGTTAGGTCTTCTTCAGGAAGGATAGTATGACATATACAAACACAACACTTTCTGACTTGTTAGGTCTTCTCAGAAGGATAGTATGACATATAAACAAACACAGCCGTTCTGACTTGTTAGGTCTTCTCAGGAAGATAGTTGACATAGAACAAACACAACAGTCTGACATGTTAGCTCTTCAGGAAGGATAGTATGACATATAACAAACACAACAAACGTTCGACTATGTTTAGGTTTCTTCAGAAGATAGTATGACATATAACAAACAAAACACGTTCTGACCTTGTTTAGGTCTTTCTTCGAAGATAGTATGACATATAAACAAACACAACACGCATTTCTGACTTGTTAGGTCTTCTTCAGGAAGGATAGTATGACATATACAAACACAACACGTTCTTGACTTTGTTAGGGTCTTCTTCAGGAAGGATAGTAGAATATAACAAACCAACACGTTTGACTTGTTAGGTCTTCTTCAGAAGATAGTCTACAGTAACAAACACAACACGTTCTGACCTTGTTAGTCATCTTCAGAAGGAGTAGCAATGACATACCACAAACACAACACAGTATTCTGACTTTTGTTTAGTCTTCTTCCAGAAGCGGATAGTAGACAGATAACAAAACAAACACGTTCTGACTTGTAGGCTTCTTCAGGAAAGGATAGTATGACATATAACAAACACAACACCGTCTGACTTGTTAGGTCATCTCTTCGGGAAGGATAGTATGACCATATACAAACACAACACGTTCGTGACTTGGTAGGTCTCTTCGGGAAGGATAGTATGACATAGTAACAATACACAACGCCGGGTCTGAATTGTTTAGGTCCTTCTTCGGGAAGGATAGTATGACATATAACAAACACAACACGTTTCTACTTGTTAGGTCCTTCTTCGGAAGATATATGACATATAACAAACACATCACGTTCTGACTTGTTAGGTCCTCTTCGGGAAGGATAGATACATAAAACAAACACAACACGTTCTGACGTTGTTTAGGTCTTCTTCAGGAAGGATAGTATGACATATAACAAAACACAACACTTGCTGACTTGTTAGGTCTTCTTCAGAAGGATCAGTATGACATATAACAAACACAACACGTTCTGACTTGTTAGGTCCTTCTTCAGGAAGTCTAGTATGACAATAACAAACACACCACGTCTGACTTGTTAGGTCTACTTCAGGTGGATAGTAATGACATATAACAAACACAACACGTTCTGACTTGTTTAGGTCTCTCAGGAAGGAATAGTATGACATATAACAAACACAACCACTTCTGACTGTTAGGCTTCTTCAGAAGGATAGTATGACATATAACAAACACAACACGGTTCTGTCTTGTTAGGTCTTTTCTTCAGAAGGATAGTATGACAATAACAAACACAACACGTTCTGACTGACCTTGTTAGGTCCTTTCTCAGAAGGATAGTATGACATTAACAAACACATCACGTACTGACTGTTATCTTCTCAGGAAGGATAGAATGACATATAACAAACACAACACGTCTGTCTTGTTAGGTCCTTCTTCAGGAATGATATATGATCATTATATCAAACACACACGTTCTGACTTGTTAGGTCTTCTTTCAGAAGGATATAATGACATATAACAAACCAACACTTCTGACTTGTTAGGTCTTCTTCAGGAAGGATTATATGGACATATAACAAACTCAACACGTTCTGACTTGGTAGGGTCTTCTTCAGGAAGGATAGTATGACATATAACAAATCACAACACGTTCGGACTTGTTAGTCTGCTTCAGAAGGATAGTATGACCAAGATAACAAACACCACCGTTTTCTGACTTGTTAGGTCTTCTTCAGGAAGGATAGTATGACTAATAACAACACAACACGTTCTGACTTGTAGGTCTTCTTCAGGAAGGATAGTATGACATATAACCTAACAACAACTCGTTCTGACTTGTTAGGTCTTCTTCATGGAAGGATAGTATGACAATATAACAAACACAACACGTTTCTGACTTTGTTAGGTCTCCTTCAAGGAAGGATAGTATGACATATAACAATAACACAACACTTCTGACTTGTAAGGTCTTCTCAGGAAGGATAGTATGACATATAACAAACACAACACGTTCTGACTGTTTAGTCTTCTCAGGATGGAAAGTATGACATATCACAAACACAACACGTTCGGACTTGTTAGGTCTTCTTCAAGGAAGGAAGTATGACCTATAACAAACACAACACTTCTGATTGTTAGGTCTTCTCAGGAAGGATAGTTGACATATAACAAAAACACAACACGTTTCGGACTTGTTAGTTCTTCTTTCAGAAGGATAGTAAGACAGATAACAAACACAACAACGTTCTGACTTGTTAGGTCTTCTTCGGGAAGGATAGTAATACATATAACATACACCACACGTTCTGACTTGTTAGGATGGTCTTCTTCGGAAAGGATAGTATTACATATAACAAACACAACACGGTTCTGGACTTGTTAGGTCTTCTTCGGAAGGATAGTAATACATATAACCAACACAACAACGTTCTGACTTGTTAGGTCTTCTTCAGGAAAGGATAGTAGACATATAACAAAGACGACACTTCTGACTTGTTAGGTCTTCTTCAGGAAGGATAGTATGACATAAACAAACGACAACACTTCTGACTTGTTAGGTCTTCTTCAGGAAGGATATTATGACATATAAACAAACAACAACACGTTCTTACTTGTTAGTCATCCTTCAGGAAGGATAGTATACATATAACAAACACAACACGTTCTGACTTGTTAGGTCTTCTATCAGGCAGGATATAGACATATAAACAAACACAACACGTTCTGACTTGTTAGGTCTTCTTCAGAAAGGATAGTAACGACATATAACAAACACAACTCTTTCTGACTTGTTTAGGTCTTCTTCAGAAGGATAGTAGGACATATAATTCAAACACAACACGTCTGACTTGTTAGTCTTCTCAGAAGGATGTAATGACATATAACAAACACAACACGTTCTGACTTGTTAGGTCATCTCAGGAAGGATAGTAGACAGATAACAAACACGACAAGTTCTGACTTTTTCGGTCATCTTCAGGAAGGATAGTATGACATATAACAAACACAACACTCTGACTTGTTAGGTCTTCTTCAGGATGATAGTATGACATATAACAAACACCAACACGTTCTGACTTGGTTAAGGTCTTCATCAGGGAGGATAGTAATTACATATAACAAACACAACCTTTCTGACTTGTTAGGTTCTTCTTCAGGAAGGTTAGTATGACATATAACAACACTAACACGTTCTGACAGTTGTTAGGTCTTCGTCAGGAAGGATAGTAAGACAATAACAAACACAACACGTTCTGACTTGTTAGTCCTTCTTCAGGAAGGATAGTATGACAATATAACAAACACAACACGTTCTGACCTTGTTAGGTCTTCTTCAGGAAGGATAGTATGACATATAACAAACACACACTTTTCGGACTTGTGAGGTCTTCTTCGAAGGATAGTATACATAGAACAAACACACAACACGTTCTACTGTAGGATCTTCTACAGGAAGGGATAGTATGACATATAACAAACACAACACGTTCTGACTTGTTAGGTCCTTTCTTCGGAAGGATAGTATGACTATAACAAACACACCACTCTGACTTGGTGTAGGTCTTCGTCAGAAGGATAGTATGACAGATATCAAACACAACACGTTCTGCTTGTTAGGTCTTCTTCAGAAGTAAAGTATGACATATAACAAACACAACACGTTTCTGTCTGACTTGTTTAGGTCTCTTCCAGGAAGATAGTATGACAGTAAAACAAAACACAACACGTCTGACTTTTAGGATCTTCTTCAGGAAGGATAGTATGACATATAACAAACACAACACGTTCTGACTTGTTAGGTCCCTTCTCAGGAAGGATGAATGACATATAACAAAACACAACACTTTCTGACTTGTTAGGTCTCTTCAGGAAGATATATACATTAACAAACACAACACGTTTCTGACTTGTTAGGTCTTCTTCCAGGAAGATAGTATGACATATATCAAACACAACACGTTCTGACTTGGTTAGTTCTACTACAGGAAGGATAGTATGACATATAACAAACACAACACGTTCTGACTTGTTAGGTCTTCTTCAGGAGAGGATAAATGACTTATAACCAACACAACACGTCGGACTTGTAGGTCTCCTTCAGGAAGGATATATGACATATAACAAACACAACAACGTTCTGACTTGTTAGGTATTCTTCAGAAGATAGTATGACATATAACAAACACAACACGTTCTGACTTGTTAGGTCTCTTCAGGAAGGAGAGTAGACAATATAAACAAACACAACACGTTCGGACTTGATAGGTCCTTCTTCAGGAAGGATAGTATGACATTAACCAACACTACACGTCTGACTGTTAGGTCCTTCTTCAGAAGGATATATGACATATAACAAACACAACACGTTTTTCTGACTGTTAAGTCTTCTTCAGGAAGGATATATGACATATAACAAACACAACACGTTTCTGACTTGTTAGGTCTTCTTTCGAAGGTTAGTATGACATATATAACAAACTCAACACGTTCTGACTTGTTATGGTCTTCTTCCGGAAGGATAGTATGACACTAAACAAACACAACACGTATCTGACTTGTTAGTCCTTCTTCGGAAAGGCTAGTATGACAATTAACAAACACAACACGTTTCTGACTTGTTTAGGTCTCTGTCAGAAGGATAAGTATGACATATAACACACACAACACGTTCTGACTTTGTAGGTTCTTCTTCAGGAAGGATAATAGTATGACATATAACAACACAACACGTTCTGACTTTTTAGGTCTTCTTCAGGAAGATAGTATACATATAACAAACACAACCCGTTCTGCTGACTTTTAGTCTTCTTCAGGAAGGATAGTATGACATATAACAACACAACACGTTCTGACTTGTTAGGTCATCTTCAGGAAGGATAGTATGACATTAACAAACACAACACGTTCTGACTTGTTTAGGTCTTCTTCAGGAAGATAGTAGACAATATAAACAAACACAACACGTTCTGACTTGTTAGGTCTTCTCGAGAAGGGATAGTATGACATATAAAAAACACAACACGTTCTGACTTGTTATCTCTTCAGGAAAGATAGTAACATGACATATAACAAACACAACTCGTCTGACTTTGTTAGGTCTTCTCAGGAAGGAATAGTATGACATATACCAACACAACACGTTCTGACTTGTTAGGTCTTCTTCAGGAAGGATAGTATGACATATAACAAAGCACAGCACGTTCTGACTGTTAGTCCTTCTTCAGGAAGGATAAGTATGACATATAACAAACACACACGTTCTGACTTGTTAGGTCCTTTCCTCAGGAAGGATAGTATGACATATAACAATCCCAACACGTTCTGACTTGTTAGGGTCTTCTTCAGAAGGAAATAGTATGACATATAACAAACACACACGTTCTGACTTGTTAGGTCTTCTTCAGAAGGATAAGTATGACATATAACAAACACAACACGTTCTGACTTGTTTAGGTCTTCCCTTCAGAAGGGATAGTAGGACATATACCAAACACAACACGTGTCTGACTTGTTAGGTCCTTCTTCAGAAGGATATATACATATAACCAACACAAACACGTTCTGACTTGTTTAGGGTCCTTTCTTCAGGAAGGAGAGTATGAAATATACCAAACACAACACACGTTCTGACTTGTTAGGTGCTTCTTCCGGAAGGAATAGTATACATTAACAAACACACACGTGTCTGACTTGTTAGGTCTTCTTTCAGAAGGATAAGTATGACATATAACAAACAACAACACGTTCTGACTTGTTAGTCTTCTTCAGGAAGATAGGAATACATATAACAAACACACCACGTTCTGACTTGTTAGGTCTTCTTCGGGAAGGATAGTAATGACACTATAACAAACACAACACTTCTGACTGTAGGTTTCTCGGAAGGATAGTATACATTAACAAACCCAACACGTTCTGACTTGTAGGTCTTCTTCGGGAAGGATAGTAAATGAACATATAACAACACCACACGTTCTGACTTGTTAGGTCATCTTCGGGAAGGATAGTATGACATATAACAAACACAACACGTTTTTCTGACTTGTTAGGTCTTCTTCGGGAAGGATAGTATGACATATAACAAACACAACACTTCAGAACTTGTTAGGTCCTTCTTCAGAGGATAGTATGACATTAACAAACACAACAACGTTCTGACTGTTATTCTTTCTTCAGGAAGGATAGTAAATGACATATAACAAAAACCAACAACGTTCTGATTGTAGTCTTCTTCAGGAAGGATATATGACATATAACAAACACCAACACGTTCTGACTGTTAGTACCTTCATCAGAAGGATAGTATGACATAGAACAAACACAACACGTTCCTGACTTGTTAGTCTTCTCAGGAAGATAGTATGACATAAAACAAACACAACACGTTTTGACTAGTTAGGTCTTCTTCAGGAAGGATAGTATGACATATAACAAACACAACACGTTCTGACTTGTTAGGTCTTCTTCAGAAGGATAGTATGACATATAACAAACACAACACGTTCTGACCTTGTTAGGTCTTCTTCAGGAAGATAGTATGACAAATAACCAACACAACACGTTCTGACTGTTAGGTCTTCTTCAGGAAGATAGAGTATGACATATAACAAACACAACACGTCTGACTTGTTAGGTCTTCTTCAGGAGGATAGTATGACTTAACAAACACAACACGTTCTGACTTGTTAGGTCTTCTTCAGAAGGATATATGACATATAACAAACGACAACACGTTCTGACGTGTTAGGTCCTTCTTCAGGAAGGATAGTATACATATACCAAACACAACAAGTTCTGAATTGTTAGTCTGCTTCAGAAGGATGTATGACATATAACAAACACAACACGTTCTGACTTGTTTAGGTCTCATTACAGAAGGATAGTAGACATATAACAAACACAACACGTTCCTGACTTGTTAGGTCTTCTTCAGGAAGGATAGTGATGACAATAAACTAACACAACACGTTTCTACTTGTAGGTCTTCTCAAGGAAGGATAGTATGACATATAACAAACCACAACACGTTCTGACTTGTAGGTCTTCCTTCAAGGAAGTATAGTATGACATATAACAAACCAACAACACGTTCTGACTTTTTAGGTCTCCTTCAGGAAGATAGTATGACATATAACAAAACACAACACGTGTCTGACTGTTAGGTCGTCGTCAGGAAGGATAGTGATGACATATAACAAAACACAACACGTTCTGACTTGTTAGGTCTTCTCAGGAAGGATAGTATGACATATAACAAACATCAACACGTTCTACTTGTAATCCTTCTTCAGGAAGGATATATTGACATATAACAAACACCACATCTGACTTGTTAGGTCTTCTTCAAGGAAGGATAGTATGACCATATAACAACACAACACGTTCTGACTTGTTAGGCCTTCTTCAGGAAGGATAGTATGACATATAACAACACAACACTTTTCTGACTTGTTAGTGTCTTCTTCTTCGGAAGGATAGTATGACATTATAACAAACACAACACGTTCTGACTTGTGTAGTCTTCTCGGAAGTCATAAATGACATATAACAAACACAACACGTTCTGACGTGTTAGGTCTTCATTCGAAGGATAGTGGACTATAACAAACACAACACGTTCCTGACTTGTTTCGGTCCTTCTTCAGAAGAAAGTATGACATATAACAAACACAACACGTACTGACTTGTTAGGTCTCTTCAAGAAGATATAATGACATAGGGGTCGATAACAAACACACACGTTCTGACTTGTTTAAGTCTTCTCAGGAAGGATAGTATACAATATAACAAACACACAACACGTTTCTGACTTGTAGGTCTTCTTCAGGAAGGATAGTAAATGACATATAACAAACACAACACTTCCTGACTTGTTAGGTCTTCTTCAGAAGGGAGTATGACAAATAACAACACAACACGTTCTGGACTTGTAGGTCCTTCTTCAGAAGGATAGTACGACATATAAAAACACAACACGTCTGACTTGTAGGTCTTCTGCAGGAAGGATAGAATACATATAACAAACACAACACGTTCTGACTTGTTAGGTCTTATTCAGGAAGGATAGTATGACATATTACAAACACAACACTTCTGACATTGTTTAGGTCTCCTTTCAGGAAGGATAGTATGACATATAACAAACATCAACACGTTCTGACTTGTTAGGTCTTCTTCAGAGGATAGAATGACATATAACTAACACAACACGTTCTGACTTGTTTAGGTCTTCTTCAGGAAGGATAGTAATGACATATAACAAACCACAACACGTTCTGACTTGTTAGGTCTTCTTCAGGTTAGATAGTAATACATATAACAAACACAACACGTTCTGACTTGTTAGGGCTTCTTCAGGAAGGATAGTATGACATATACCAAACACACAACGTTCTGACTTGTTAGGTCTTCTTCAGGGAAGGATAGTATGACATATAACAAACACAACACTTCGACTTGTTAGGTCTCTTCAGGAAGGATAGTATGACTAACAAACACAACACGTTTCTGACTTTGTTAGGTCGTTCTTCAGAAGGATAGTATGACATATAACAAACACAACACGTGTCGACTTGTAGTCTTCTTCGGAAGGAATAGAATGACATATAACAAACACAACACTTCTGCCTTGTTAGGACTTCTTTTCAGGAAGGATAGTATGACATATAACAACACAACAACGTTCTGACTTGTTAGTCCTGCTTACGGGAAGGATAGTATGACATATAACAAACACAACACGTTCTGACTTGTTAGGTCTTCTTCAGGAAGGAAAGTATGACATTTAACAAACACAACACGTTCTGACTTGTTAGGTCTTCTTCAGGAAGGATAGTATGACATATAACAAAACAACACGTGAGACTGTTAGGTCTTCTTCAGGAAGGATAGTAATGGACATATATCAAACACAACACGTTCTGACTTGTAGGTCCTTCTTGCAATGAGAGTATGACATATAATCAAACACAACACGTTCTGACTTGTTAGTCTTCTTCAGAAGGATATAATAGGACCATATAACACACACAACACGTTTCTGACTTTGTTAGGTCATCTTCAGGAATGATAGTATGACATATAAACATACACAACACGTTCTGACATTGTAGTCCTTCTTCAGGAAGTATAGTATGACATAAACAAACACAACAACGTTCTCTGACTTGTTAGGTCTTCTTCAGGAGATAGTATGACATATAACAACACAACACGTTCTGACGTTTTAGGTCCTTCTTCAGGGAAGGATAGTATGACATATACAACGGTGAAAACGAATGACGAAAGATGATCACT
>JAFLJL010014751.1:0-14900 GCA_018398815.1 Conus ventricosus | reverse complement strand
ATTGCACCCAACCATGAGAACAAACACTATACTGTAACAGACGTCTGCAACTTGTTACCGATGCCAAACCGCGCTTCCTCCCTACTAACAGCGCCTCCTCCAACCACCCACGCGCTACAATTACTATTCCAATATCAAGTTCCTATCCCCAACTGAAACACACAACAGATCCCTATTTCTTTTTGAATACCCCAAGAAGTTATGTCCTAATGACCCTAATGAGTACCCCGCATCTCCACCATATTGTCACTGTATAAGACAGTAGACAGGGATATATGTATTAATATATCCCCCGTTATAACCACCCTTTCCCCCTTTTACTAAGTATGAACGCCACACAACAAACACACACAAAAGAAAATACAGTGCGGCAACACAGCGTTTTCCCGATATGGTTATGAAAACGGACTGCTTGACGGCGCTCACACTAATGCACCGCCAAAACACAAAACCCTCACTGAAGCGCTTGATACGTAATAGGAGAGGAACGTTGTGACACGTCGAAGAACGCGGTTCCCTCCCTACCGGCACCAACCACACCTGCGAGTCACACGCTGATGAATACTGCGGTGGGCCCTCAAGACGCTTGCCACCCTGACGAGACAGTTGAAGTCAGAGGAACTGCCACACCCTCGGACTGTGGAAGAGAGATGACGTCCCGACCGGAACGCATCCTGCCGGCTCCGGGTGCGTCTCCACTCCGGCAGAGAAGTGGGCAGGGATGACAGTGGGGATGGCAGTGCCAACTCCCACCACCTGAGAGGCCGACCCTCACGGATTTGCCGTGTAGGGGAGGTACACAAAACTCGCCGGAACCCTCAGACAACAACAGGGACGACACACTGGACGACACCCTCAGTCGCCGGGACACTGCCAGACAGCCAACGCCCCTGGTACGTGCAGAACCCGTCGCTGAACACCGAACACCGACAGTCAAGACGCGGACGACACACTGGACGACACCCTCAGTCGCCGGGACACTGCCAGACAGCCAAACGCCCTGGTACGTGCAGAACCCGTCGCTGAACACCGAAACATCGACAGTCTTCAACCTGGTAGCCAAACCTTCAAAAGTCGGTCGAGGGCATACCACCAACCCCTGCCCCAACGGCAGGAACAACCTGAGCACGAGGCCAACCCAACCTTCGCGGATAACGCCTTAGTTCGTACTAACTTGCAGACACACACCACACGACACTCCGAGTTCACCTCGGAAACTCACAAGACAGCACTCACATTCACGGAATTCCCCATACACATCGAAGAACTCCAGTTTCACGAGCGTTAGTTTACACACGTAAACCTCACCATTCCGACGAGCTTGACAACCTCCTCCCTCCCCCTCCAAGAGTTAACAGGTAAGCAAATTCCCGGCAGGATTCACGCACTTCACGGTCACTGCCACCTGGCACTGGACGGGCCACACTCCACAATTGTCACTGAGGCGACCTGTGTCAGTTCGTGCGTGACAATATAATATATATATATATACTGAGCCACAAAAGAAATGCAAATGGAGGGGTAGGTAGGGGTGAATATAATTAATGGCACTGTAGGTGCGCTGTGACCATATATTCCGTGCGGTCAGAGTCAGCTTTAGACTAGTGTGCAGCACGTGCAAATCAGGTCAGTGTCACAAAGAAATGAGCTCACACCAGCGCCACGAACGTGGAAGCGCGTTTTTTGCATGTGCAAGGCGAATGCAAACAGTCATGTCAATCTTTTTTCGCTGAACAGTATTCACACATCACTAGGAATAAAAACCCAGGCTGTTACGCCCTGGCAAAGCAATCACTTCCACATGACCAGAATGCCAAGACTGAGCGCTGTCGACAGAGAAAGAGCCATAGGGCGACTCCAAGCCGGATGCAGTGCTGCACAAGTCGCAGCTGCGTTTGGCGTGGCTGTTTCTACAATTTGTCGTTTGTGGGCCAGGTTCCAGGCAAATGGCGACGCTCGGGACAACCCACGAAGTGGCAGACCCCGTGTAACGACTGCGCGTCAAGATCGGGCGATTCACCGCTGTCACCTGCCTGAGCCATTCACTTATGCAACGGAAACGGCCAGAAACACCATTGGCAGGCATGGTGCACCAATTTCTGGTGAAACTGTGCGGCGTCGATTAACAGAACATCACCTGCACTGCCGCCGTCCCGTAAGGCGACCTGTTGTTACTCCAAGACATAGGCAACAACGACTGCAATGGGCCTAGCAGCACCGGAACTGGAACTGGCGGCATCCTCTTCATGGATGAGAGCCGATACTGTGTTCATCATGCTGATGGCCGAATCCGGGTGTGGAGGAGGCGCAACCAGAGGTATGCCAACAACAACATCCACGAGATCAATGCTTAAGGAGGTGCGAGCATCATGGTATGGGGAGGAATAAGCCTCAGTCAGCTTGTTGGGTCTATTGTTTTCCTAGACATTGGCCCTGGTCGCGGAAATGGCGTTATATATTGACAGGTGTTCAGGCCCGTTGTTGTGCCCCACTTCCAGCAGCACGGCCACCTCACTCTCCAGCAGGACAATGCTCGTACACACACTGCCAGAGTCACCACAGACTTCCTGCAGCAACAGGCATCAGAGCTCTGCAGTGGCCCTCGCTGAGCCCTGATTTGAACCCTATCAAACACTTCTGGGACCATCTCAAATGGGAGCTGAATGCTGTTCAGCTGAGGCCAACCACAGCCCATCAGCTAGAGCAGGCACTGAGGCAGATCTGGAACAACGTCAACATGGCCACCATCAACCGTCTGATCCACTCCATGCCCGCCCGATGTCAGGCTGTTATCAACGCTCTTGAGGGACACACTCGTTACTGACCCTCTCCGTGACACTCATGACACGTGACCACTGTTTGCTTCAGCCAACAATAAGAACACTAAAGCCAGAAACTCAATGGTTGCATCAATTCATTTCAATGTTTGCAGTTAAATGTCAACAACATGAGAGTACACTGAATGGACCCATCATTTGCGTTTCTTTTGTGGCTCAGTATATATATATATATGTATATATATATATTAGAGAGAGAGACAGAGAGAGAGAGAGACAGACAGAGAGAGAGAGAGAGAGTGACAGAGAGAGAGAGAGACAGCCAGAGACAGTCAGACAGACAGACAGATAGATGGATGGATGGATGGATGGATGGATGGATGGATGGATGGATCGGTGGATGTATGGATCGGTGGATGTATGGGTGGAAGTGTGCGTGGTTGGGTGGGTGGATGGATGGAGAGAGAGAGAGAGAGGGGGGTGGGGGCAGAGACAGAGACAGAGAGGGAGGAAGGCTGGGGAGGGGATAGGGTCAAAGGACAATGAGAGAGGTGTTGGGATGTACCGAGAAGAAAAACAAACCCGAAAGGAAACTAATATAAGGGGCGGATGTTTAAAAAAAAAAAGCAAACAAACAAACAAAAATAAACTTGGGTTTGATGTTAAAAACGAGGGGCAGAGGGCGGAGAGGGAGGGTCGGGGCTGGAGCCAAAACTGGGGTGAGCACCCGAGCCCCAGCAACCCCTGTCAAAAATTGCTGGACCAGTGAACACACGCACACGATGAAAGATGACCAGCTGTCACAAAGAGCCCCAGCTTCCCAGTCGTCGTGTTGGCCGGTAGGGAGTAGGTGGTGTACAAAAGCATGCACGTCGCCGCCAACAAGAGCAGAAGATGCAGAATCAGAGATTTTCAGTGTTGTTTCTGTTTCTTTCAGTACCATTTTCAGTCTATGTGGCTCTGCATTTCAACAAGAGCCGTTCTAATGATGTTTGGCTGATTTTGACATCGACTTGACGCAAAACTCGTAAAGTGCGTAGAAAAGAGAAATGCAAATTGAAATGACAATATAATGCAATGTGAAATGAAATACAGATTGATAAACGAAGACAGAAAACTATACCTTCATTTTCCTTTAAAAGATTCTGATCAAATTATTATGAGTCTTTTTTTGCTGTTGTATTCTACAGTACATATAGTGTTAAAAAAAGCACCAAAAGAAAGATAATGAAAATGAATATGTTAGATGGATTGGCAACAGAGACAGGTTCACACAAGAAATGTAGCCATTTTATCTAACATCACGATGAAGAAAAGATAACAAGAAGGATACAAAGCAAAATAAATAAGAAAGAGAGATGAATGCTGGAAATGAAAAAAAAACCCTCAAGAGTCTGTGAAATGAAAGGAAATTATAAGAATTAAAAAAGGAGGGAGAGGAAAGAACCATGGAAGGGGGCAGGGGATGGGAAAGAGAAAGGGAGGGGCATGTATAGAAAAAAGACTAAACTGACAATACTTTTTTTTCCAGTATTTATCGTCTCTCCCCAGTGCCTCTCACGTCAGGGCTGCCAAGGAGAAGTCTTTGATTAACGCCTAGACTGAAAGGCAACGATTCTTAGTCTTCACGTGGTGTGGACACTGGAAAAAGAACCAGCGTGTACCCTAGAACAGAGAACTCATAGACCAGCCACGGACCACTATAGAAGGGGGATTGTTGTGTACATCCAACTCGGTGCGCTGTTGTGGAAGGATCGTCTGTGGAATTTGTGTTATACTAGATTTGGGTCACAACCTCAATATGCACTTTGGACATTTCCTGGGGGCACATGTTTTTTTTTTTTTTTTTTTTTTTTTTTTTTTTTTTTTTTTTTTTTTTGGGTTGTCGTTTGCTTTGGTTTCCTCCTTTCCACATAATGTTTTATATGAGGGTCAAATAAGGATGAGCCATTTGTGTGTGTATGTGTGTGTGTGTGTGTGTGTGTGTGTGTGTGTGTGTGTGTGTGTGTGTGTGTGTGTTATATTCATAGCATTTACAGGATACTATGTTTTCATTGAGGTCTTGGAGAGCGCGCGCACACAACACACACACACACACACACACACACACACACACACACACACACACACACACACACACACACGCATGCACGCACGCTCGCACGCTCGCACGCTCGCACGCTCGCACGCACACACAGCGAGAGAGATCAAACACGCATTCCAATTTGATGCTCTAGACAAAAACACATTCCCCGTGAATTATATATACAAGTATGTTCACTCTGCGCGACTCTGCTAATGAGAAATCTAAGCGGAAGTATTCTGAAGAACCTGAGATTGTTTTTGGTTTTTTTCCTCTATGTTTTTAAACGACGAACAGCCATGGAATCTGTGCAGCTCAGCTCTTTGAAGAACCAGTCCACTGATTAGTGTGGGAACATATCCGCATGCTGGAATTTCTTATTTCTTTTATCTTGTTCTTTTGTTTTGTTAATTATTTCATGTTGTTTGTGAAATTACGTCCTTCAAATGAGGCTGTGGACCTTCGCTGAAAACATACCTTCTCTCTTTGTTTCTCTCTCTCTCTCTCTCTCTTCTCTCTCTCTCTCTCTCTCTCTCTCTCTCTCTCTCTCTCTCTCTCTCTCTCTCTCTACCCGCCTCTCTATGTCTCGCTGTCTCTCTATCTGTCCTTCTGTCTCTGTTTCTGTTTCTCTCTTTCTCTGCCCCCCCCCCCCCCTCTCTCTCTCTCTCTCTCTCTTTGAGAAAGATTGAGAGAGGGAGAGAAAGAGGAAAAAGAGAGGGAGGGAGGGAGGGCAACAGACATACAGACAGGCAGAGAAAGAGAGAGAGAGAGAGAGAGAGAGAGAGAGAGAGAGAGAGAGAGAGACACACACACACACACACACACACACACACACGCACGCACGCACGCACGCACGCACGCACGCACGCACGCACGCACACACACACACACACACACACACAGAGGGAGAGACAGACAGACAGACAGACAGACAGACAGAGACAGGGACAGAGAGATGGATTCGAATACGGAAACGGATATTTTATTCATAGGTATGCTATTACCCTCATGAAGTGGTGCATCTGGAAATCATTCAAATCTTTTTTGCGGTCACGACTGATTCAGTACCAGATATTAAGAAACAAGAGCACTCCATAGTTTAAAGATTTTATGTGAGTAAATGAATGGACTGAGAGAGAGAGAGAGAGAGAGAGAGAGAGAGAGAGAGAGGGGAGAGAGAGAGAGAAACGGAAACGGAAAGTTTATTCATGTATAGGCCATTGCCCCTCATGAAGGGGTACATAACTTCTATACACAAATGCATAATTAACAACATATTTAGTATCTAATCAAGAAACCAGAACAGAACGCAACTTGAATGCTTTGTAAAGATAAATGGACAGTTGTTTCACAGTTTGTTTATGCTCTGTTGCCATAAGCAATGCAAGTCTAAATTTATTTGGATCTGCATAAAATTTACTAGGTATATACTGTGTTCTTAAGTCACTCAAAACAGGACAACATAAGACAAAATGAACATCATCTTCTTTTTCATTTTTGCAAAGCGGACATTTTAAGTCAGCATTACTATGTGTTTTGTAACGTAACGATGTTGCGCTATTTCAGAGATGCCAAATCGAAATCTCGTTAATACATACCTTAAATGCCTATCTAAATTCATCAGTAAATAAATTTTTACCTCAGGCACCTTGCAAAACGTTCTGTAAACATTAAACCTTTCACTATCACTAATATGAGAGTCCCACTCTTGCCATCTACATAAAATTAACCGTTCTCTGAAAACTTGCAGAAATCTGTCTATCCCCTCAACACCTTGGTTAAGCCATACATATCCAAAACCAAACAAATATAGTTTACAACGAACATTTGTAACCCAATTTTTCTTTCCACGTTTATCTAAATCATACAACATTTTGTAAGCTTTTTGGGGTAGCCTAGATTCCTCCATTCTTGTCAATTTTAACCAAAACTTTACACATTTTACAGCTGAATTAATATATATAGGGTATCTATTTGTCTCTCCGTAAACAAAGTCATTAGGAGTTCGCATCTCTACGCCTAAAAATCTTTTGAGAGCAAATAAGTGAACCTTTTCACATTCAGATGCCGCATTATCAAGTCCCCATAGCTCTGCGCCGTACTGAACAATCGGCTGAATTTGTGAATCGAAAATCTTCAAAAGACGGTCAACGAGTTATTTTTAAACTTATATAACTTTTGTGAAATGCACAGTAAAGCATTTTTAGCTCTACTACTTAAATTACGACATGCCATAACAAACTCAATCTTGTTGAAAAACAAATTCCTAGGTATTTGTATACATTAACAACGGGCATCACAGCTCCTGCATACATCCATCTTTCTCTAGCTCCTAAATACCCCCCCTTTTCTGAACACAATAATATTACTTTTATCCATATTTACCTTTAGCTGGAGAGCTGAAGCTGCTTTATACAGATTATTCAACTGTGTTTGAAGACCAATAACAGTTTCAGACAGCAACACAACATCATCAGCCAAAAGCAATATAAACAGTTCAAAATAGTCTGATGAAAAAATAGCGCCGTGTTTCCCTTCCCTAATAACTTCTAATGCTAATTCGTTTATAAACAAGGAAAACAAAACGGGACTGCACACATCCCCTTGTTTCACTCCACGTGTGCAGTTAATGTAATCTGTAAGCATGGAACCACATTTAATTCTGGTTTTAACATTAGTATACATACTGTGAATACAACGAAACATTTTGCCTTTTATGCCATTTCTCAAGAGTATAGGCCATAATAGGTGTCTGTTAATGGAATCAGAAGCTTCTCAAAATCGATGAAGGCTACATACAATTTGCGGTTTAAACAAAATTGCTTCTGGACCAATGCAACAACGTAAACATATGATCAACAGTAGAATAGCCCCTTTTGAACCCTGCCTGATATTCACCTGTCAAATTTATATTCTGTAACCCATTCTTGAAGTCTGCTATTTATGATTGTACTATAGATTTTACTGCTTGTATCACATAAATATATACCCCTATAATTACCTGGATTATCTGCGTCTCCCTTTTTTAAACAAAGGAAATTACAATAGAGTTTGTCCAATTATCTGGGAAAACGCCTTTATCGAACAACACATTAAACAATTTTACGAAAAAATCAATAACTCGATCCCCACCATATTTCACATTTCTCCTATAATTTCATCTGGGCCTGCAGATTTACCGTTCTTTACCTTTCTAACAGCAAGTAACACTTCTTCTTTTGATATCGGACGGTTCATCGTGCTAAAGTCTTCTTTCAACATTATAATTTGTTTCAAAGTCATCATTAGCTTCGTTATTACACTCTCTAGCTACTTCCACTTCAAGTAAACCTTTAAAATGGTAAAACCAATCATCAACTGTTAATTATTATGTACTTGTTTTCTTTTACTGGACATTTTATGTACATTCTCCCAAAATTCTTTTTGATTATTTACTGAAGAAACAAGCCTTTCCAATATTAAATCATTATACTGTTTTTCTTTTCTGTCTATTAGGTGTTTAATGCTCTCGTCTTGCTATGCAATATGCATCACTGTCAGTTTTCTCTTTTGATTTTCTAAAAATGTTAAGCAGTTGTTTTGCTTTCTTCTTGCTTGACTTACATTCTCCATCAAACCAGTCACCACTTTTATGATATTTTGTCAAGTTGATTTTCTTTTTCATACATTGGCCTTGTTTTTTGATGCACTCATTAAAGACACTCAGAGCACCGTTGTAATCAAAATCAATCAGGCTAATGGCCCCATCGAGTTCAGATAATATTTCGTCAGAGAACATTTTCTGACAATATATAGTTCCTAAATCATTATCCCACACAACTTTTCAATAAACTGATCATCGGTAATGGTATGTCCCCTTGTAACATTTCTTTTCAATTTAAATTTTAAATGCAGTTCAACTGGCAAATGATCAGACTCTATTCTCTCCGACACTAACAATTTACACGACGAGACAACAATAACAAACAGTCTCTTAGACAACAGAAAGTAGTCATTGACGCTGTTTCCTGACTCAGATATGTAAGTATAATTTCCATCTATATCCCCATTGCACACTCCGTTTAGAATACACAGACTAAAAGTTGTGCACATATTCAATAATTTTTTTCCCATATTTATTAAGTACATTGTCAGCCGAATTCCTTATGATGCTAGCCAGATCAGAATGATCATGAAGAAAGTTACAACTTACATCATTGAAGTCTATAATATCAGGAAAAATGTTAGAAGTTCTACTGTTAAGATCGCCCGATAGAATCCAAAACACATCATCTAACTTTAACATGCAATCAAAAAGACATTGTTCAAGTTCATCAACACCATTGTCAACATCAAAATGATTATAATAAGGTGATCCTTCAGGTGGGATATACGTACATACATACATAATGTTCTCTTCAAGGTCAAACACACTCTTATCAATCAGAAACAGAAGAACGTTGGGATGGTCTGTCTTAATTTCCTGAATATAAGATATAAACTCATTTTTAATTAGGCAGACAATTCCACCTGATCTTCTTCCTTGCTTTGTAAACTTAATAGCTGGTTTATAAAAAACAGTGTAACCCAGGAAAGTGAGGTGTTGGGGACATTCAACAAACGTCTCAACAAGACATATGAAGTCAAATTTTAACAAAAAAGACATGAATTCCTTGCTACTTAGCTTTGGTAAAAGTCCATTAACATTCCAATGCAGAAATGAACATGTCTCGAATTCATTAGATTCACCATAATCACACATGCTTTCATACATACTACTGCTTATGTTTGTACACACAAATCATGTCTTTTTCCGTTTAAGTACAAGAAGTTACATCACAATAACGAACCCCGACTTTGTCATCATTTGATTCCTTTTGAAATGACCCCCCACCAAACTGTCACTGACAGTGTCACAGCCATTCAGTTCATGACATGCCTCCTTTTGAGATAACCCCCCACCAAAACTGTCATTGACAGTGTCACAGCCATTCAGTTCACAATGTAATGAAGTGTGGCAGATACCTTCACATGCATTCTGTATGTTATGTACAAAAATCACTTTCGTTCACTTCCGGGTACATCAGAATATTACTACAGCCAGAATTTTCATTAATGAGAACATTCAACTTGTCATTACCACGATCATTCAAATAATCCCTTCCTGATTATTTACATGTGTCCCCCGTCCCTGATCCCCTACACACTCTGTCTTTTCAATGCCAACAAGTTCACTTCTCACTGCACACACATACCCTCTTCTGCTCCGAACCACACCGTCGCCCCGCACAACTATCACGTGCGTGCCTCAAAGATGTGACCGGTGTAACCGGTGTTGAACTGGGCTGGCCACCCCCCTATTCACTGGTCCTAAGAGTTTCTCCCTCACCAAGGTAATACTTCCTACCATCGATCAGGAGATGGTCGTACACCAAGATGGCACGTTTCCCTTCTTCCCTGGCCTTCTTCAAATGAGGAGACAGTCTTTTTCTTATCTCCCTTACTCGCAGGGAGAAGTCCTCCCCACAAACACATTAGTCCCCTTTAGTTTACTCCTGGCTTTAAGAATTTTCTCCTTATCCTTGAAGAATGTGCAGCATGCGATGACAGGTGCGTTCGGCTTGCTGCTCAGGCGGTGCACCCTGTCGAAGTGGACATCAGCAGCCAGTTCCAGCTGGTCCGTCATCAGCTCTCGGACCGAAGCCTCACACTCCTCCTGCGTCTCGTTCTGCCTGCGGTGAAGACCGTGAAAGATCAAATTGTTCCGCTTGGAACGCCCTTCTAGATCGTCTGTCTTCCTTTCAGCATCCTGGATCCTCTTCTTTAGCTCGTCATTTTCACAGCGCAGGTCATTCACTTCTTGCCTCAACGTGTGAACCTCCTCCTGTAGTCCATCCAACCATCACGGATACCTCTGATGTCATCTTTCATATTATCAAATTTAGTGTTCATCGACTGAAGCATTGCCATCAAATCGAGGTTGGAGGGGATATCGGACGTTTAGAGAGAACCATTGCAATCTGGTTGCTATTAGTTGCTATACATGTTTGGTAATATGAAACATTTTCTCAGTTCCTGAAGAGAGAGAGAGAGAGAGAGAGAGAGAGAGAGAGAGAGAGAGAGAGAGAGAGAGAGAGAGAGGAGAGAGAGAGAGAGGAGAGAGAGAACGACGAACGAAACATTTTAATCAGTATAGGCCATGTCCCCTTCTGATGGGGGTACAATACAACAATACCAATAATGATACTTCATACAGCAAGGTAGCATGTCATAGTTGACCAACAACAAACAGACAGAAAGCATACAAAATGTACACAATAAATACTAGAGTTGTATTCCTTAACTGAACATAATAGTGCGCCTTTTAAAGGCCTTATATAAATAAATGCACATGCTCTTCAGTACGTCTCCTTTTGAATTTGCCATGAGGAGAGCAGCTCGGAACAAACAGGGGATTTTCAAAGAATTTCCGAGGTATGTTTTCCCACCTTAAATCTTGCAAGACAGGACAAAACAAAGCAGAAAATGCACTTCATCTTCATTCGCGCTTTTGCATAAAGGACATAGCATATCAACGTTTTTAGTATTTGCATATCGATACTGATGCACTTTGATGTCTGTAATTCCTAATCTAAATCTTGTTAGGTAACTTCTAATATGCCTGTCAATATAAGTGAGAGATATTTTTCACAACCAGCGGATGTCTTAAAAGTTCTATAAAACGAATATCGCTCACTGTTCTGGATATTTTCATGCCAGTTTTGCCAACGGTTATCAATTAATCTTTGCCGGAGTTGTTTCAAAAAAACATTTACATTTCCAACCCCTTGACACATCCAGACACACCCAAATCCATTAAAAACAGAAAATCCCGAACATCTGTAACCCACGACTTTTTACCACGCGATTCTAGTCCCAACAGCATATTGTATGCTCTAAGTGGTATCTATTGTCATCCATTTGTACTAACCTCAGCCAGTATCTAATACACTGTACATATGAATTAATATAAATAGGATAACGGTGTGTTTCCCCATAAACACATTCGTTTGGTGTTTTCATGTGAACCCCCAGAAATTTCTTAATAGCAAATGAATGAACTTTTTCCACATGAGTAGCAGATTTATCTAAGCCCAAATCTCAGCACCATATTGAGCAACTGTTGAACCTGTGCATCAAAGAGTTTTAGAAACACTGTCAAGGAGTTATTATTTAACATGTTATAATTTTTTCCAAATACACAATAAGGCATTCTTTGCTCTGCTTGCCAGGTCCTGACAAGCAGCTGTAAAGCTTAGGCGTGTAGAGAAAATAAATGCCAAGGCATTTGTAGCAATTTACAACAGCCATCATCTGTCCATTGAAAAACCATCTTCGCTTGCTGCCAAGTAACCTCCTTTTCTAAAACCACAATATTACTCTTTTTCAAATTTACCTTTAGCTTAAGTTTAGAGGCTGTTTGGCACAAATTGTTTAACTGGTCTGGAGGCCAATTGGAGTCTCAGATAATAAAACAATATCATCAGCTAGTAACAAAATGAATAGTTCAATAAAATCGGAGAAAGCGTTGCACCATGTCTTCCGTTCGCTATTATTTCTAAAGCTAGTTCATTTATGAATAATGAGAAAAGAACAGGACTGCAAGCATCACCTTGTTTTAACACCCTTTGTACATAAAATACAGTCAGTAAGTTCTCCACCTGATCTGACTCTTGCTTTAACGTTATAGTACATACTTTTAATACACTGATATAATTGCCATTGATACCGTTCTTTTTCAGTATTGGCCACAGTAATTTTCTAGAAACGGAGTCAAACGCTTTTTTGAAATCAATGAAAGCTACATATAACTTACGATTACACGAAAACTGCTTTTGAACGAGAGCCAGAAGAGTAAACATATGATCTACAGTGGAATGATTCTTTTTAAAACCAGCTTGATACTCACCAGTAATGTTATTTTGATCGATCCATTTTTGTAATCTGTTATTGATAATGGAGCTGTACAATTTGCTGCTTATATCAGACAATGAGATTCCTCTATAATTACCAGGATCATTTACGGCACCTTTCTTAAACAATGGAATGATAATCGATTCAGTCCAGCTTTCTGGATATAGTCCTTTATCAAAGAGAGCATTGAAAAATTTAAGAAAGAAATCAAACACGATGTCCCCACCATTCTTGAATAACTCGCCAATCAAACCGTCAGGACCAGCAGATTTTCCATTCTTTAAATGTCTTACTGAAAATAGATTTCCTCTTTTGAAATGGGGCTATCCAAGTTACCTGATTCTTCAATTTCTTCTGTGTCTGCTTCACTGCAAACATCGTTCTCTAGCAAACTTTTAAAATGCTGGTACCACTCTTCAGTAGAAATATTACTGTGTATAGGTGTCTTTACAGAAATACTACGAACATTTTGCCAGAATTCCTTCTGGTCATGGTTGAGTTTATTAAATAATTCAGTAAAGATTTGTTGTTCTCTATTTGCTTTATGTGCAACATATTTTGTATCTCTTCGAGCCTTACAATATTTAACACGGTCTTCGCTATCATGGGTTCTGCAAAACACTCTTAGAAGTTTCATCGTATTTGATTTAGTCACTTTACATTCTTGATCATACCATGATTCAGTCCTCTCACCTGAATGTATTCTAACTTTCTTTTTCATACATTCTGCTTTAGTCATAATACAATCATTAAACATACATAAAGCTAACATTAATATCTTCATCTATGCAGCGAATCGCTGTTTTCAGTACTTGCAGGTATCATCATCATTCATCAGACCACGAAAAATGTTTGCATATTCATCATTCCATATCAGTTTCTCGACATATTCAACCTCCTTGTACTTCTTTGCAACAGGACCAACAATTTGTGAAAAGCCAAAGTGCAATTCCAAAGGAAGATGGTCAGACTCAATACGTTCTGTTACATACAAATGCATAAATGATTCTAGTATAGATACAAGTCAACAGACATAAAAAATAATCATTAACACTATACCTGTATCAGAGATGTACATGTGAAACGACCTTGCCGGTCGCCATTACATACGCCATTCAATATACATAATTCTAACGCTGTGGCACATATTCAGAAGGAATTTTCCATACCTATTAAGCACATTGTCTTCAGAGCACCTGTTGCCACAACATGAAGAGCGTTTGATTTGAGGAGAACAAACATACACTTCACCAGATAGTTCTGGACCCAAATTTGCTGTTCTTCCATTGAAGTCTCCGTTTAGTAAAAGAAACACATCAGAAATTCCAAAATTTTTATCAGTAATAACATTTTCAAGCATATTGATGCCATTATCTATACCAAAGAAGAATAAAAAGGTGAGTTTTTCTGGTGTATATAGGTACAAATATACAATACAACTTTGGGCAGACCCAAAATACATTTTGAAATAAGAAACATCATTGTGTTATTACACTCATACTATTTGTTGTACATATTTTGATAATTCATTTTTTATTAGACAAATTATACCCCCTGATCTTCTCCCTTGCGCTGTAAACTGAGTCGCTGGTTTGCAGAAAATTTTGTAATTATTAAACACACTAGACTGAAAGTTTTCAACAAAAGTTTCAACGAGAAATCAAAATCAAATGAACAATGAAATCAAATGACAAGATATAATCGATAAAACTGCGGTCCTTTAACTTCGACAACAAGCATTCACGTTCCAGTGTAATAAAGACATGCCAAACCTAGTGTTATATACACCATTTGCTTGACAATCACTTTCACAACACGATGTACATTTCCTGTTTTCTCATTGAACCATTGTTTCCATGCACGCAACAAAAATGACCAGTCTGAAAAGTTGCATTCGTATCAGAGCAAACTGAGACAGAAATATCAACATCTACATCTTCCTAATACACCTGTTGAGATCAACAGTGTAAGCTGTTCTTAATTTCCTTAGAAACACCACTCTGTAATGAGGTCGACCCAGTGACCGACTGACGACAGCTGACAGGCGAGCGAACTAGGCCGCCGTGAGCACTGCCGTTTGACGGCAGCGACAGCACGGTAGCAGTGTC
>JAFLJL010014749.1:20000-22500 GCA_018398815.1 Conus ventricosus | reverse complement strand
AAAAATTCCAACCCCCCCACCCCCCCCCCCCCCAAAACCCCCCCCACCCCCCCACCCCCCCCCCCCACCCCCCCCCCCCCCCCCCCCCCCCAACCAAGGGGGTTAAAAAAAAAAAAACAATTAAATTCCCCGGAAACCTTAAACAGGATAAAAACCAAAGGGGGGGGAAAAAAAAAAAAAAAACAAGTAAAATAAAAAAGAGGACAAGAAGAAAAAAGGGAAAGGTCCCAAAAAAAAAAAAAAAAAAAAAATAAAAGAAAAAAAAAAAAAAAAAAAAAAAGAAGAAAAAAGAGAGAGAAAAAAGAGAGAAGAGAGAAAGAGAGAAAAAAAAGGGGGGGAAAGAGAAGAGAGAGAGAAAGGGGGGGAAAAAAAGAGAAGAGAGGGGGAAAGAAAAGGAAGAGAGAGAGGGGGAAAAGGAGAGAGAGAGAAGGGGAAAGAGGGGGGGGGGGGAAGAAAGCCTGGGGTTATCCCGTTTTTGTTCAAACGGGTCCCCAAAAAACCCCACACACACACAACACACACACACACACACACACAAAAACCACACCACCACCACGCACCACGCACGCACGCACGCAGAGAAAAAAGAAAAAAACATTTTTGGGGTTTTTTTCCCCCTTCAACTCTAATGCCTCCTGTAATCTGTGTTTTTCCCTGATGTTATTGGGTTTGGAAGGGTGCCTTTTTCCTTTTTCCGGGCGACAACTTGCTGTCAATGTTTTCCGGTTTCCCCCTTTATTAACCCCCTTGGCCGGTTTTTTGTTCTTTTTTTGTTTTTTTTCTTGCATCTTTTTATCCCGTCGAAAACAGATCCTCATGAAACCTGGTGAGTGTTTCTCTCTCTCTCTCCCCTCTCCTCTCTCTCTCTCTCTCTCTCTCTCTCTCTCTGTCCTTTTCCTCTCTCTGTCTCTCTCTCTCTGCCTCTCTTTCCCTCTGTCTCCTTTTTCCCCCTCTCTCCTCCTCCCCTCACTCTCTTCCTCCTCTCTCTCTCTTTTTCCTTTTTCCCTCTCTCTCTCTTTCTCTCTTTTTTCCTCCTCCTTTTTCTCCTCTCTCCCCCCTCTCCTCGTTTTTCTTTTCTTCTTTCCTCTCTCTTTCCTCTCTCTCTCTTTTCTCTCCTCTCTCGCTTCTTTTCCCCTCTCCTCTCTCTCTTCTCTCTTTTTCTCTTTTCCTTTTCCCCCTCTCTTTCTCTCCTCCTCTCTCCTCCTCTTTTCTCTCTCTCCTCCTTTCTCTCTTTCTTTCCTCTCTCCTCTCTCCCCCTCCTCTCCCTCTCTTCCCCTGTTCCCCTCCCTCCTTCTTCTCTCCTCTCTCTCTCTCTCTCTTCTCCTCTCTCTCTCTCCCTCTCTCTCTCTCTTTCTCTCCCCTCCCCTTTTTTTCCCCTCTCTCCTCTCTCCTTCTCTCTCTCTCTCTCCCTTTTTTCCCCTCTCCCTCTCCTTTCCTCTTCTCCTCTCTCTCTCCCCCCTTCTCCCCTTCTCTTCTTTTTCCCCTCTCCCTTTCTTCTCTTTCCTTTCCCCTCTCTCTTTCCCTCTTTCTCCTCCTCTCTTCTTCCCTCTCTCTCTCTCTCTTTCTCTCCCTCCGGCCTCTCCCCTCTCTCCCCCTTTCTCTTCTTCCTCTCTCTTTTCTCCTCTCTCCTTTCTCTTCCTCTCTCTCTCTCTCTCCTCCTCTCTCTTTCCTCTCCTTTCTCCCCTCCTCTCTCTCCCTCTCTTTTCCTCTCCTCTCTCTCTCCTCTCCTTGTTTTTTTTTCTTCTCCTTTTTTTTCTCTCTTTCTCTTCGTTTCTCTCTCTCCCTCTTCCTCTCTCTCTCTTTTCTCTCTCCTCTTTTCTCTCTCTCTCTTCTCTCTCTCTCTCTCTTTTCTCTCTCTCCCCTTTTTCTTCTCTCTCCTCCCCTCTCTCTCTCTCTCTCTCTCTCTGTTTTCTCCTCTCCCTCCCCCTCTCTCTCTCTGTTCTCTCCTCTCTTTTCTCTCCTCCTCTCTTTTTCTCCTTCTTTTTTCCTCTTCCCCTTTCCCCTTCTCCTTCTCTCCCTCTCTGTTTTTCTCTCTCTCTCTTTTTTTCTCTCTCTCTGTTTTCTCTCTCTCTTTTCTCTCCCTCTCTCTCTCTCCCCCTCTCTTCTCTCTCTCTCTCTTTTTTCCCCCTCTCTCTCCTCTCTCTTTTTTTCCTCCTCTCCCTGTTTTCTCTCCCTCTTTCTCTCCCTCCTTTTTCTCTCTCTCTCTCTCTTTTCTCTCCTCTCCTTTTTTTTCCTTTCTTTTTCTCTCTCTCTCTCTTCTCTCTCCTCTCTTTTCTCTCTCTCCTCCCTCTCTCTTCTCTCTCTCCTTTTCTCTTCTTCCCTTTTTCCTCTCTCTCTCTGTTTTTCTTCCTCTTTTCTCTCTCTCTCTTTTCTCCCCTCTCTCTCTTTTTCTCCCTCTCTCTTTTTCTCCTTCTCTTCTTTTCTCTCCCCTCTCTCTTTTTCTCCTCTCTCTCTTTCCTCCCTTTTCCCCTCTTCTCTCTCTCTCTCTTTCTTTTCTCTC
>JAFLJL010014749.1:0-10000 GCA_018398815.1 Conus ventricosus | reverse complement strand
TATGATAGTGAAATTTAGAAGTTTGGAGAGACAAAATGTCGCTGTTAACGAACAGAAACACACGACAACAACACAGGAACAGGGAGTGAGAGTGGCTAATGACTATACCAGAGCGCAAGCCCAAATAGCTGCACAAGCTAGGCGGGAAGGAAAGAGGGCGTTCTTTAAGAAAGGTCAGCTAGTCATAGGCCCTCGATTGCCAGATCCCCGAACATTATGCCCAGGTGGTGGGAAGTGGGAGGACTGCAGTACTGACAGAAGTGTCAAACCTAATGCTGGCAGGACAAATGTTCAGAACACTACAGTTCTGAATGAGAACGACCGACGCCATGATACCAGTCGCCATGACAACACCACGAGTCGGGGCGAGAAAAACGTTGACAGTAGGGGTTCTTCCCCTGCTTCTGTGCATGGCAGTCGCCCACCCCAGAGTCAACTGCGGCGTGACGATGGTGACGGGAGTGGTGGACACGTCCCTCGCAGCTACACGAAGACCAGGCGGTACGGAGCAGTGACAACCAGCGGGGATTCCCGAGTTGTGTCACTGGAGGACACCGTGGCACAGACGCACGTGCACCCCGTGGAGGGCACGCATCGGGCGGAGTTGTGCCCGACAGACAGAGTGGCATGCGAGCGTACCTGTTTAACCAGTCCAGCAAGTCTCTATGTGGGGAAAGGGGTACGGGTGGTACTAGAGCCTTGCGTTCAAACTCTGTAAAAAAGCAAATAGGACAGGCTTGACCATCCACAACAATGGACTTTCCTAAGTTATAATGTTGAAAATTTGTTTCCAAAACTGCGTGATGTTTCTTTTGTACATTATGTTAATAAATTTGATTTTGTTTGCCTCACAGAAACCTTTTTAGATTCGTCTTTTGACTATAAATGCATCTTCAATGATTATATGAAATTTCATGTTTCAGCTAGAAAGTTTTCATTTCATGGAAGAAACTCAGGAGGTGTGCTCCTTTTAGTAAGAAAGTGTTTAGAAAAATATGTAAAAGAGATTCAGATAAATTGTGACAATACAATTGTTATAAGAATAGATAAAACTGTTTTTGGTGTGAATAAAGATATCATTTTTGTTGGTTGTTATATTGTTCCAGAAGGAGGCCCTCTATATAATGATAAGGTTATCAAAGATGGCGTACTTTATTTAGAAGAGGCTTTACTGGAAAAGTTTGATAAAGATGATGTATACTTTATTGTAACTGGTGATATGAACGCTCGAACAGGTCAGATGCAATCTGAGCATGAAGATATGACTATGTGTGATTTTGATTTGTACGAAATGGATGACATTTTTTTACGTCATTCCAAAGATATGGTTGTAAATAGCTTTGGGAAAACGTTACTGGATTTTTGTTTTTTTGTTTGATATGAATATTTTAAATGGGTTTTGTGACGGAGATAAAGAGGGTAGTTACACTTTTGTATCCCCTAATGGATGTAGTGTGGTTGATTACTTTTTGATTCATGTTGATTTTATTACCGAAATTTGATTTGCATGTTGGTGACTGTGTTCATTCATGGCACTTGCCAATCGAAGTTGTATGGAATAACGTTCACCGGAATTGGAAAGTAACCAGGTTAAACAGTCAGGTGAAGAAAAAATTGTTTGGTCGAATGAAAATGTTCAAAAATATAAAGATGAACTTGAAAGTGAGGAGTTCCAAAGTTGTTTACAGTCATCCCTCCTGCAAATGGATATTGATATAAATGATAGTTTAAACCTTTTTGTTAATGCTTTATATGGAGCTGCTGCATGTATGGTCCGCATGGTAGGTCAAGGTCGAATAAAAAGTAATGACTGGTTTGATGTTGAATGTGAGAGAAAGAAAGCAGAAGTAAAAAGGCTGCTTAAAAGATTTCAGAGATGTAAAACAGCTAGTGATAAAAAAGAAAAAAGAGTAGAATATGCAGTGTCACGAAAAGAATACATCAAACTGAGAGAAACTAAGCAATTAGAATTTGAGGAAAATAGACTAAAGAAATTAAGAGAATCCACAAACGATTCTAAAACATTTTGGTCAGTAATAAGATCCGTTAATAAGAAAAGCTTAATTTACAATGAAATCTCCATCTTACAATGGTATGATCACTTTTTGCATGTCTTCAATGATTCAGATAATACTGTTCCTCTGGAAGAAGACGTTTCACTGGATGATGAGGATGAATCTGTGCCATTGTTCAATAACACCATTTCTAGAGAAGAAGTAATGGATGGTATCAGACATTTAAGGACAGGGAAAAGTGCTGGACCTGATAGAATTGTTGGAGAAATGTTAAAAGAAGCAAATTCGATCATAATTGATTATCTTGTTCGCTTATTTAATGAGCTTTTTGAACACAGCAATTTTCCTTTAGAATGGGCTAAATCTATTATTATTCCAATTTACAAAAAAGGTGACTCCAGTAATCCAGATAATTATCGTGGTATAGCACTCACTAGCACTATAAGCAAAGTGTATACTCATATTTTGAACAAAAGATTATCAAAATGGCTGAAAATGAAGGAAAAATATTAGAAGAACAGGCAGGATTCAGAGCAAATTATAGTACTATTGACCATATATATACACTATATTCACTTGTACAGAAATATCTATTGAGCAATTCTAAACTCTATATAGCCTTTGTTGACTTCAGGAAGGCTTTCGACTCTGTTAATCGTAAATATTCTTTGGAACGTGTTGCGTAAAAGTGGAGTGAATGGAAAACTTTATTTGGCTATTCGTGGTATGTATAATTCTGTGCTAGCATGTGTGCGTGCAAAGAGTGAATATTCTAATTATTTTGACTGTCCAAAGGGTGTAAAACAAGGCTGCCTTTTGAGCCCACAATTGTTTTCTTTTTTCATTAATGAGTTAGCAATTGAAATATCAAAAAAAGGAAAGCATGGTATCCAGTTAATCTCAGGAGCTGTTGAGATATTTTTGCTTCTGTTTGCTGACGATGTCATTCTAATGTCTCAAACAGTGATAGGTCTCCAGAACCAATTAAAGTCATTAAAAGAAGAAACAGATCGTTTAGGATTAACTGTCAATTTAGATAAAACTAATATTATTGTATTTAGAAATGGTGGGACACCTTTCAATGCATGAAAAATGGTTTATGGAAATGAAGAAATAAAGTTGTCAATTCTTATAGATACCTAGGAATGATATTTTCAAACAAGATTAAGTTTGAATTTTGCTTGGGAAGAGGGAAGCAGAAAGGGTAGAAAGGTGTAATTGAAATTTTGAAGTCATTGAAAAAGCTAAATACTATTGACTGTAATCTATTTTGGAAATTATTTGATGCCCAAATAGAACCTATTCTTACTTATTGCTGGAAATATGGGTTTGTACTCTAATCAGAAAATGGAAAGAGTGCATACATATGCTATAAAACGTTTCCTTCATTTACCTTTACATGCTTCTAATACTATGCTATACGGAGAAACCGGCCGATATCCTCTGTACATAAGATCTTTCGTCAAGTGCATAAAATACTGGCTAAAAATTCTAAAATTGCCTCAGTCTCGATTGTGCAAACAAGCATACGATATGATGGTAATTCAACTCGAGAATGGCAAAGAGAATTGGGCCTATCAAGTAAAAAAAGTATTATCTGTAAATGGTTTTGGTATTGTATGGATGTTACAGGTGTTGGAAATGATAGACACTTTATTTCAGAGTTTAAAGACAGACTGATATGTTCGTACAAACAAAACTGGCATTCGGCTATTGAGAACAATGAAAAATACAGTTGGTTTTATTCATTTAAAAATGTCTTTCAAGCTGAAAAGTATCTATACATTATATCAGACAAATGGCATAGGATTAATTTTGCTCGATTTCGATTCAGAACCCTCGGATTTAATACAAAGAAAAGATGGTATCTGCCTGGGCTTCCTCAGAATCTTCATGCCCTATGTGTAGTTATGATGTTGAGGATGAAAAACATTTCTTGTTCCACTGTACAGGATATGTAACATTACGGAACATATGTGATTTTTTTCATACGGATTTAGCTCAAACTCATAATGTTATATCTATTCTACTTTCAAATGATGACATGGTTATCAAATCAGTTGCAAAATTTATAGCAGAGGCTCAGAAATTGCGAAAAGAAAAGATTAACTCAATATATGATGCATAATCCATTAATATGATGAAGATAGAAGTGAATGTTCAGATACCGTATGATAAAGTGGATGGTCGAATTTCATATATTTGTGATTGCGTGCGCGTGCGTGTTTATCCATGTGTGTATATGTGTGTATGCATGGGTTTGGGCAGGTGTGTAGGTGCGTGGGTATGTCTGCATCGGAGTGTGTGTGTGTGTGTGTGGTGTGTGTGTGTGTGTGTGTGTGTGTGTGTGTGTGTGTGTGTGTGTGTGGGTGTGTGTGTGTGTGTGTGTGGGTGGTTTGTACGTGTGTGTGTGCGTGTGTGCGTGCGTGCGTGCGTGCGTGCGTGTGTGTGTGTGTGTGAAATTGGGTGGGCTGGTGGATGAGTGCTTGGGATATGTATTTATGTGGTTAAATGATTATTATAACTGATTGAAGTTTTGTTGAGATATGTTTTGTAATTTTTCTATATTGATTTCATGTGCAGCAACATTACTTTTTGAGTGTATTGTTACCCCCCTTGTCATCAGACCGTAATGGTAATGACAATAAAATATCGTGAATCGTGAATCGTGAATCGTGATCGAATCTCTCTCTCTCTCTCTCTCTCTCTCTCGCGGAGTTTGTGCCCGACAGACAGAGTGGCATGCGAGCGTACCTGTCTGACCAGTCCAGCAAGTCTCCATGTGGGGAAAGGGGTACGGGTGGTACTAGAGCCTTGCGTTCAAACTCTGTAAAAAGCAATAGGACAGGCTAGACCATCCACAACAATGGACTTTCCTAAGTTATAATGTTGAAAATTTGTTTCCAAAACTGCGTGATGTTTCTTTTGTACATTATGTTAACAAATTTGATTTTGTTTGCCTCACAGAAACCTTTTTTAGATTCGTCTTTTGACTATAAATGCATCTTCAATGATTATATGAAATTTTCATGTTTCAGCTAGAAAGTTTTCATTTCATGGAAGAAACTCAGGAGGTGTGCTCCTTTTAGTAAGAAAGTGTTTAGAAAAATATGTAAAAGAGATTCAGATAAATTGTGACAATACAATGTTATAAGAATAGATAAAACTGTTTTCGGTGTGAATAAAGATATCGTTTTTGTTGGTTGTTATATTGTTCCAGAAGGAGGCCCTCTATATAATGATAAGGTTATCAAAGATGGCGTACTTTTATTAGAAGAGGCTTTACTGGAAAAGTTTGATAAAGATGATGTATACTTTATTGTAACTGGTGATATGAATGCTCGAAACAGGTCAGATGCAATCTGAGCATGAAGATATGACTATGTGTGATTTTGATTTGTACGAAATGGATGACATTTTTTTACGTCATTCAAAAGATATGGTTGTAAATAGCTTTGGGAAAACGTTACTGGATTTTTGTTTTTTGTTTGATATGAATATTTTAAATGGTTTTGTGACGGAGATAAAGAGGGTAGTTACACTTTTGTATCCCCTAATGGATGTAGTGTGGTTGATTACTTTTTGATTCATGTTGATTTATTACCGAAATTTGATTTGCATGTTGGTGACTGTGTTCATTCATGGCACTTGCCAATCGAAGTTGTATGGAATAACGTTCACGGAATCTGGAAAGTAACCAGGTTTAAACAGTCAGGTGAAGAAAAAATTGTTTGGTCGAATGAAAATGTTCAAAAATATAAAGATGAACTTGAAAGTGAGGAGTTCCAAAGTTGTTTACAGTCATCCCTCTGCAAATGGATTTGATATAAATGATAGTTTAAACCTTTTTGTTAATGCTTTATATGGAGCTGCTGCATGTATGGTCCGCACGGTAGGTCAAGGTCGAATAAAAAGTAATGACTGGTTTGATGTTGAATGTGAGAGAAAGAAAGCAGAAGTAAAAAGGCTGCTTAAAAGATTTCAGAGATGTAAAACAGCTAGTGATAAAAAAGAAAAAAGAGTAGAATATGCAGTGTCACGAAAAGAATACATCAAACTGAGAGAAACTAAGCAATTAGAATTTGAGGAAAATAGACTAAAGAAATTAAGAGAATCCACAAACGATTCTAAAACATTTTGGTCAGTAATAAGATCCGTTAATAAGAAAAGCTTAATTTACAATGAAATCTCCATCTTACAATGGTATGATCACTTTTTGCATGTCTTCAATGATTCAGATAATACTGTTCCTCTGGAAGAAGACGTTTCACTGGATGATGAGGATGATCTGTGCCATTGTTCAATAACACCATTTCTAGAGAAGAAGTAATGGATGGTATCAGACATTTAAGGACAGGGAAAAGTGCTGGACCTGATAGAATTGTTGGAGAAATGTTGAAAGAAGCAAATTCGTCATAATTGATTATCTTGTTCGCTTATTTAATGAGCTTTTTGAACACAGCAATTTTCCTTTAGAATGGGCTAAATCTATTATATTCCAATTTTAAAAAAGGTGACTCCAGTAATCCAGATAATTATCGTGGTATAGCACTCACTAGCGCTATAAGCAAAGTGTATATCTCATATTTTGAACAAAAGATTATCAAAATGGGCTGAAAATGAAGGAAAAAATATTAGAAGAACAGGCAGGATTCAGAGCAAATTATAGTACTATTGACCATATATATACACTATATTCACTTGTACAGAAATATCTATTGGCAATTCTAAACTCTATATAGCCTTTGTTGACTTCAGGAAGGCTTTCGACTCTGTTAATCGTAATATTCTTTGGAACGTGTTGCGTAAAAGTGGAGTGAATGGAAAACTTTATTTGGCTATTCGTGGTATGTATAATTCTGTGCTAGCATGTGTGCGTGCAAAGAGTGAATATTCTAATTATTTTGACTGTCCAAAGGGTGTAAAACAAGGTGCCTTTTGAGCCCACAATTGTTTTCTTTTTTCATTAATGAGTTAGCAATTGAAATATCAAAAAAAGGAAAGCATGGTATCCAATTATCTCAGGAGCTGTTGAGATATTTTTGCTTCTGTTTGCTGACGATGTCATTTCTAATGTCTCAAACAGTGATAGGTCTCCAGAACCAATTAAAGTCATTAAAAGAAGAAACAGATCGTTTAGGATTAACTGTCAATTTAGATAAAACTAATATAATTGTATTTAGAAATGGTGGACACCTTTCAATGCATGAAAAATGGTTTTATGGAAATGAAGAAATAAAAGTTGTCAATTCTTATAGATACCTAGGAATGATATTTTCAACAAGATTAAGTTTGAATTTTGCTTGGGAAGAGGGAAGCAGAAAGGGTAGAAAGGGTGTAATTGAAATTTTGAAGTCATTGAAAAAGCTAAATACTATTGACTGTAATCTATTTTGGAAATTATTTGATGCCCAAATAGAACCTATTCTTACTTATGCTGCTGAATATGGGGTTTGTACTCTAATCAGAAAATGGAAAGAGTGCATACATATGCTATAAAACGTTTCCTTCATTTACCTTTACATGCTTCTAATACTATGCTATACGGAGAAACCGGCCGATATCCTCTGTACATAAGATCTTTCGTCAAGTGCATAAAATACTGGCTAAAAATTCTAAAATTGCCTCAGTCTCGATTGTGCAAACAAGCATACGACATGATGGTAATTCAACTCGAGAATGGCAAAGAGAATTGGGCCTATCAAGTAAAAAAGTATTATCTGTAAATGGTTTTGGTATTGTATGGATGTTACAGGGTGTTGGAAATGATAGACACTTTATTTCAGAGTTTAAAGACAGACTGATATGTTCGTACAAACAAAACTGGCATTCGGCTATTGAGAACAATGAAAAATACAGTTGGTTTTATTCATTTAAAAATGTCTTTCAAGCTGAAAAGTATCTATATATTATATCAGACAAATGGCATAGGATTACTTTTGCTCGATTTCGATTCAGTACCCTCGGATTTAATACAAAAAAAGATGGTATCTGCCTGGGGCTTCCTCAGAATCTTCATGCCCTATGTGTAGTTATGAGTTGAGGATGAAAAACATTTCTTGTTCCACTGTACAGGATATGTAACATTACGGAACAAATGTGATTTTTTTCATACGGATTTAGCTCAACTCATAATGTTATATCTATTCTACTTTCAAATGATGACATGGTTATCAAATCAGTTGCAAAATTTATAGCAGAGGCTCAGAAATTGCGAAAAGAAAAGATTAACTCAATATGATGCATAATCCATTAATATGATGAAGATAGAAGTGAATGTTCAGATACCGTATGATAAAGTGGATGGTCGAATTTCATATATTTGTGATTGCGTGCGCGTGCGTGTTTATCCATGTGTGTATATATGTGTATGCATGGGTTTGGGTAGGTGTGTAGGTGCGTGGGTATGTCTGCATCGGAGTGTGTGTGTGTGTGTGTGTGTGTGTGGTGTGTGTGTGTGTGTGTGTGTGTGTGTGTGTGTGGGTGTGTTTGTACGTGTGTGTGTGCGTGCGGTGCGTGCGTGCGTGCGTGCGTGCGTTGTGTGTGTGTGTGTGAAATTGGGTGGGCTGGTGGATGAGTGCTTGGGATATGTATTTATGTGGTTAAATGATTATTTTAACTGATTGAAGTTTTGTTGAGATATGTTTTGTAATTTTTTTATATTGATTTCATGTGCCAGCAACATTACTTTTTGAGTGTATTGTTACCCCCCTTGTCATCAGACCGTAATGGTAATGACAATAAAATATCGTGAATCGTGAATCGTGACTCTCTCTCTCTCTCTCTCTCTCCTCTCTCTCTCTCTCTCTCTCTCTCTCTCTCTCTCTTCTCATACAAACACACACATACACACAGAGATTCGCAGCCACATACATACGCACGCCACACAATATACACACGCGCACTCTTCTCTCCTCTCTCTCTCTCTCCTATCTCTCCTCTCTCTCTCTTCTCTCTCTCACACACACCACACACACACACACACACACACACACAAAACACACACACACACACACACACACACATCATGACAGATAGAGACCATTGAGAGAGACAGACAGACACGCAGACACACAGACACACAGAGAGAAAACAAACAAAAGAGAGCCACACAGAGATAGACTAAAAAGAGAGAGAGAGGAGAGAGAGAGAGAGAGAGAGGAGAGAGAGAGAGAGAGAGAGAGAGAGAGAGAGAGAGAGAAAAGAACATCAAAGTGTGTGTTATCTGGCCAGCACTCATCTCCCTGACATCCAAAACTGGGAGAGAGAAAGAGAGAGAGAGAGAGATGAGAGAGAGGAGAGAGAGAGAGAGAGAGAGAGAGAGAGAGAGAAGGGGGCGGTGAATGGGATGCAAGGGGGATGGGGGGGGGGTGGTGGAGAGTGGAACAAACGGAGTTCTGTGGTTCAGCCACGTCACGTGTTTATTTCCACAACTTGACGTTCTGACAGACGTATAGCCTGACACTGCTTGGGCCACTTTCTTCTCCAATGAAGGGGAAGGGAGGGTGGCGGTGGGTGTTAGTGATTTTTTTTTGTTTTGTTTAGGAGGGTTGGGGTGGGGTGGGGTGGTGGGTGGGGTGTTGATGGGGATGCGGGGGTAAGGGATTGAGGGGGTAGGGTAGGCGTTCAGTGGAATGGGGGAGATTGGGGGGGGGGGGGGGGACATAGATATATTGACTGAATTCCCACAGAAACTAGTCTCCTTCATCAGAGAGAGAGAGAGATGAGGCACGCAGGCACGCTGGCAAGCGGGCAGGCAGAAGGATGGGAGAGAGAGAGAGAGAGAGAGAGAGAGAGAGAGGGAGAGAGAGAAGAGAGAGAGAGAGAGAGAAGAGAAGAGAGGAGAGAGAGAGAGAGAGAGAGAGAGAGTTTGTATGTGAGTGTTTGTGTGTGTGTGTGTGGTGTGTTGTGTGTGTGTGTGAGTGTGTGTGTGTGAGAGAGGAAAGACAGAGAGGGAGAGGAGAATAGGCAGAGGATGGTGGGAG